>JAUUDZ010464096.1:0-12088 GCA_032361705.1 Panulirus versicolor | reverse complement strand
ACGTAAGCCTGCATAACATGATGTGGTGGTCGGGGTTGTGGTAATGTGGTGTCATCAGAGAGACGTGGCGCATCTTGTGGCTGAATATAAAATGTCAAACTCATGTCAGGTAATATTGGAGAATATCGAATGTATTTTTGATGAACGTGATGAATTTAATGCTGAATGCAGACAGCATTTGTCAGCAACGCTGTGCTTATAATTTAATCCATCACACGTGGTAAATTACGTCTTATTTTACCTAATGTGTCGCTCGGTTTCAAACGGTGTCTTATAATACGTCATTAACTTATGACGTCATGATCATTGCGTTCGAGATAGCAGTAAGGATGCTGCCGTGACTATCGTTTGGCAAAATGGTACAAATAATCAATGTCTTATCATTCCTATTTACTGTAACAGCATCAGCTTCATGACATAGTATTTAGGATAAATGTATAGAATTAGTCAGAACTAAAAGATGAAATATAGGTATGCTTGACATGAATAGATCTAGTTATAATTTCGAAACGTCAGAGAAAATCCGTTATCGGGAGAAGAGCTACATTGCCAGCTTATCTTTCGTCCAGCATTTCGCTCACACCCAGTATGCTGATATCACAGTGCTGACGTCATAGTACGATCGTTAAGGTAATGTTTGTGATATAACTGGTCGTCCTGGAGTCAAATGTGGCTCCATGTTTTAATTGCCAGTGTTTAATACTGCAAAGATATCGAGAGCTGGCAACTCAGTAGTCAACGGTTCCGGCGAGGGTCCGACGTGGCAATATTGGCGGGAAAGAGAGACGAACGGAATGACCACGAAACACGAACTGATAATGGCGGTAACTATTTTCTTGACTACACTATCATGATATCGAGTTTATGTCCTGAATAAAATTTTTTGTTCTGTGGTAAATAAAAACCATTTTTATCTTGCAAGATATGCGTAAGAGCTAATGAAGAGAATATATTACATAATATATTTTATGTGACATGTGCATTATCGTACATCAGATGTATCATCAATACTGTATCACTAACGCAACGTTTCTCACACAAAATACTGATCCAATCTCCACTTTGTAACAGATTTAGAAAAATAGGATCACAATGATTCGGTCAGTAAAGGCAATTTGAATGGCTTCACTCAAAACCAGTATATAAGAAACAATTGCTTATATTCTCTATTAGGATGACTATGTACAACTGAGAGAGAGAGAGAGAGAGAGAGAGAGAGAGAGAGAGAGAGAGAGAGAGAGAGAGAGAGAGAGTTGCGGGGGGGGAGGGGGGTATTTTAAGATGTGTGAAAGAAAAAACTGTAGTGTCCCGTCCGATGAGTTAGTAAGTGACAGTAAGTCTTCTGTCGAGACACTGAGGGTTGTAGACGAGTCTAGACACAACCTCAATAATCCTAAGTTTGGAGGGGAGTATTTCCCTGGACGGCTATTGTCTACGACCTTCCCTAGGCGGCAGATGTGCACAGCGTTCCCTGGACTGCAGCTGTGCACAGCGTTCCCTATGCGACACTGTGCACAGCGTTCCCTGGACTGCAGCTGTGCACAGGGTTCCCTAGGCGGCAGTTGTACACAACTTACCACTTATAATGACAGTGGTATGCCACTCCGGATTCAAGAGTGTACATCATGTACTTCAGTACAGACAGCCAGACCGCTGGGTGTGTAGGCTGCATGCAGTAACTTATATATGTTTTTATTTCTTCTCTTAAGTGGATGATATTCACTTTGGTCTGATGTACAACTATGACTATAACTTATCGTCACAACTTCCATCTTTAACCCACAAGCCAATCGCTGATCCTGGTAGCTCCAGGCTTTAACTTTAACATACGAGTCAATCATTAGCCAGCATGGCTTACACTCCTCTCAGTCAGACCTAGGCATGGTGGCTTTAGCCTATTATTATGACCCACAGGCTGATTACATGGGCCATATAAATAGTTTGTGGTCCTACAATTATTATTGTGTGGTGGTAAAGCCCGAGGAACGAACCAACTGGGCATGGTTCATTTTAGGTTCCTCGCACATCCACCATACATCGGCTAGTCACTGGAGTGCTGGCTGTGCTTCTCAGACTCCACCTCAATCCACAAGCCAATACGCCTCACTCCAAACGTTACCTCAACCTACTAGCCAATCACTCAACAAGACGCTCTTCTGTAAACCCCATCCCACCTCAATCCACAGGCCAATCACCGGCCAATACGCCACACTCCAAACGTTACCTCAACCTACTAGCCAATCACTCAACAAGGCGCTCTTCTGTAAACCCCATCCCACCTCAACCCACTGGACAATCACTGGGCAGGAGGTACACTTCTCCACCCCCCTCCCCCCTCTGCACCACAGGCCAAGCATTGGATAGGCCAAGTAAAAATTGTAGTTACATGTTGTAGAAGCAAAGGAAAATTTGCTAATGTAAGAATGTAGTGAAAAATACATTGATTTTTTTTATCAAGTTAATGTTAAATTTGATCTACTTAGATATCAAGATATGGGTGTCTCTTATGCTTAAGAAGTACTTGGTTCACCCTTTCTTAAAGAAAATATAAATATTCTTAGGGACCGCCAGATAGGAACTATGAAAATGTAAAAGCTTTATTGGTTGGTGAAAGCCAGTATATGTTATAATTGTAACCATATACATGTGGGCAGGTGGTTGTCTGACAGTTCATGGTACAATGTGCTAGCCTCGCTCTCATCATAGGTAAATCGTCAGTAAAAATGGGATACAGATGTGTATTACTCAAGTATATCGAACGTTAATGGCTAGTGTATTACATTATCTTGCAGTGCAAGGATTTTTTTTTCAGTTGACGCATGCGTTACAGCCTAAAGTGGAGAGATTCATCCATTTTTTTCCACTTGTACAACAGAAAGGATTTAATATCTGCACTTGATCACAGGCCATGAATAATCAGGCAGTGCAATATGTCGCTCGTGGAGCATCATGTCCAGTGTGTCGTGCAAACTGCAGTAATGCTCAGCAAATCGCTGTTTTCTGGAAATACAAAAATATTTGCAGTTGCTGTGTTCGATGCATTGATCTTAGTAGTGGAGTGAGATCAATGTACTTTCTGTAATTTCTTGGACAATTTTCATAACGCATCAATTTAAACAGATAATATTATGATATTGATTACATTACGTGTGTATTTAGTGGTGTGTGCATTCCTATAAAGAAGCTTATAATACTGTTGCCTCCATTAGTGTACGGGATTGGGGACCAGCAAGCGTGGGTGCTTTGATGCGCATGCGCGACCAAGATGGCGACGTGAGGAAGGGACGGGATTACCCTCGCTGTTTTCCGGTAATTTCTCCTCCAGTAAGTATTATTAGGCGTTATTAACAACCACAATTATTGCCTCAATATCTTAGATATATTTAAGAGTAATAAGCCTACTGGAAGTAGTGAAAACAGTTTGTACGGAGTGGCTGCTTGGGTGTCCCGCGCGACGCTAAGGTGGGGCTTTGTTTTCATGGCGTCGCTTGCAGGTTAGGTCGGCGCTCCAGCACCTTGTTTGTGTGCGTTTCGGTGTTCCCGGCTGATGGTAACGGCCAGAATTCTCACCAACCACTCTAATAAGTGGCTATGGAGAAAACCATCCCGTAAACACCCCTTTTTCTAGAGAAGGTGACAGATAGGCAGGTGTTGCGATGACCCAATGACAGTACCTGGTAGTACAAGGTAGGTACTACCTTATACATGATTATGTACCAGTTATATTACACTAGTACATTTTGTACTTGTTATTGTAAAGTATAATTTACTATAGAAGCTTAATTAACTTTTAAGTTGTAGCGTATCAGGCTCTCGTCAATATCAGGTAAGCAGGGGTGAAGGTACGCATGTCCCTGGTACTAGTACTTGATGGCGTCATGTAGACACAACTAACCTCATGTACTTGATATTTTTATACTTTGGAGTGTAAGGGTAGGATAATAAGTATATTGATACTTGTACTATGTTGAGTTTAGAATGGAGGACTTGCTAGATACTTGCTACTTATACCTGGCAGTATAAGGTGCTGACGTAGTCACCTCCTGCGGGGTTTTCAAGTTACCCTAGTGCTGATCACGTTATGTAAAGGGTAGCTCAGTTTAAAACACTCATAGTTGTTCATTGTATGAAACGGGTTAATTATTCAGAGATAATATAGAATAGATATGAATGAATTCTTAATATTGCTGCACTGTACCTTACTCAATGGGATAAACTGGTCAAGAGAAAATGAAGTGAGATAGTAAGATTAGAATAAAAGTTTGTTTTAGGAAAACTTTATGTAGCCAGGGTACCTGGTTATAGACCGACTGTGTTGTAATGTTAGTATAATGTTTAGAGGATTTGATAAGTTTAGCAAAATATTCTAACTAGTAATGTTAAGAAGAGTTATGTACATAAATAAACCTATGATGAGATAAATCAGATGTTGCTTATAATGTAGTTTAAGAATATGATTATTTTTTAAACCTATATGGACAGTTCATCGACAGTTCATCTAAAAGCCTGAAGGCTGTTTTACTGCACAACACAAATCAGTGGCCCTCGATTCCTCTGGCTCATTCAGTGCACATGAAAGAAGAGTACCAGAACGTCAAAATCCTGCTGAGTGCACTGAAGTACGACCAATTCAGCTGGGAGGTCATTGGCGATTTCAAGATGGTGGCCTTCTTGATGGGGCTTCAGGGAGGCTTCACCAAGTTCCCTTGCTATCTGTGCCTCTGGGATAGCCGAAATACAGCCCTTCACTACGAGAAGAGGAACTGGCCCCTCAGGACCGGCTATGAGGTTGGGGCCCATAACGTGAAGCAAGAGCCGCTGGTGGAGCCAACGAAAGTGCTGATGCCACCCCTACACATCAAATTGGGCCTCATTAAGCAGTTTGTTAAACAGCTGGATCCAGAGGGTGAGGCCTTGAAGCACATCCAGAAGCTGTTCCCAAAGTTGTCGGAGGCGAAGATCAAGGCAGGAGTATTTGTGGGCCCTCAGGTGAAGAGACTTATTGAGTCCGACAGCTTTCCTGAGAAGCTGTCTGAGGTTGAGCGGGCAGCTTGGACAAGCTTCGTTTCTCTAGTCAAAGGTTTCCTCGGAAACCACAAGGCAGAGAACTACAGGGAAATCGTTGACGAACTTGTGGACACGTACCGGAGCATGGGCTGCCGGATGTCGCTGAAACTGCACGTACTACACGCCCACCTTGATGAGTTCAAAGAAAACATGGGAGACTACTCAGAAGAACAAGGTGAAAGATTTCACCAGGATGTCAGCTCTTTCGAGGAACGCTACAAGGGACAGTACAATGAAAGTATGATGGGGGACTATATCTGGAACCTTTTGCGTGAGAGTGAACTGAAATACAATCGCCAATCTCGTAGACAAACTTCTTTTTGATTAAACTATAACGCTAGAATTTTTGTATCAATTCTGTATAAATTCTCCGGAGCAATACTCTTTATCAACGCTCTGCATCACTGCACTGTATCACTGTCTGTGTATTAACATATTATAATACATAATTATTCCCTACTCGTTTCCTTCTTTTTATTTTCATTTCTAAAGACGGGGCCTGGAGAACTTCATTTTTCATCATTGATTTATCATAATAATCGTGTTAACATCAATTAAAATTATACTTAACAGGATTCATTTGATTTAAAAGCAGATAGTGTGAAAAACCATTAAATTAATAAGCAAAAATGGCAAAAACTCCATAAATCGATCTCGTGAACTCAGAACCGTAGTCTGAAGTTGGTGACTGCTTATTTTTACTTATTTATGCCCTAGAAAATCAGAAGATAATAGTTTTGGTTGATTGCATAGTCAAACTAATTCTCCAACATAAACTGTACTGACCATATGTTTGATCTTTGCCATTTCTTGAGCATTAAGTCCTTCCATTTGATCATAGTTGTCCTGCATCTCACACACTCTTGCTTCAAGTCCTGAAAAATAAAAAATAATTGCACCAATATATGTGAATATATGTGAATATTGCTGTATCTTTATCCTAATCTTATGTATCACACCAGTCTCCACAAATTAACCTTGTCTGACCAAAATCAACAGCGTCTCTGTTCTTGAGGAGCATATACACATTCATGAATCATTTCTCAAAAATCAGTCACAAACCAACCAAACTCCTGAAAGAGGAAGGCCAATAAAGAAAAAACACTAAAATCTATTCAGGAACAATTGCTGACCCCCATCACTCCCACTTACACTCACATGTAATTGAAACCTTAAAAGAACTTCCCTGCAATAGGCCCTGACAACAGAAGATTTTCACATAAAAACTTTGGCTGAACTGCAATCCAAGAACTCTCACGTATCTTCAACCACTCCTGGTTCAAATAAAAAATACAAAATTTTTGACAGCATGCCAACACAGTACCCATACTGAAACCCTCCAAACTATACAACTCCTACTTCCCTATGTCATAACTACCTTCTTATCTAAACTCCTTAAAAAACAATCCATGACAGAATCAACCAGAATATCCAACTCTCACATACAAAGCACAGCTTTAGACTAAATCAATCTATAACCACACTGCATACAATCCTTGCACAACACATCCTAGTTTCAAATTACCATAACCCACTTACACAAAATATTAGTAAAAATAGAAACCAACAAAGCATGCAGCACCATCACCCAATGCACTCTCACACAAAAGATACTTGACACCATCCTCTGAAACAATGATAAGAAATGATTAGCCACTTCATAACTAGTCACTAAGGCTGAGTCACTCACAAAGGCTTCACCTTCAAACATCTCTAGCTTTACAATGGAGTTTCCTATATAGCAGTTTTTCTCTCCTCAACCTGTTTTACAAGACTTCATGCCTAAAGATATAGTCTCAACAAAGGTGACTTTTCACTTGCAGTGTAACCTCAAACAGGTAGAGAATAATAACATATTTACATATACTTCATCTATCTATAATCATCCCAGGATCTGTCACAATGAATGAGTCCTGGCGTTACCCAGGACCTTCTATAGGCTTCTGAAGTCTACGGCTGCACTACCTCCAGCAGCTGGAAAATGTAGACTTCTTTGGAGTGAGAAGTTCTTTAACAAGACTGTATTTCTATTTCTCACAACAGCGAGGGAGAACTACCAATGGATGAAGAATGGCCACATTCGTTCACATTCATCCTTTAGCTGTCATGTGCAATGCAAAGAAATCAGAGCCCTACACCCGGTAACACCTATATAAGTATATATACCTAGTGACAAAGGGGAAAGAACACTGCCTTCATATCTCCTGCATGTCATAAATGATCTCAGTCATCTATTCGGGACACTTCCTTGCTCACAAAGGAAATATCAAACAAGTTTATATATATATTTCATCTATTCATTATACTTGATCGCCACTTTCCGTGTCAGTGAGGGAGCACCAGGAAACAGACGAAGAATGGCCCATCCACTCATATACACATATATGTACATAAACACCCATACATGCACATATCAACATACACATACACAGACATATACATATATATACATGCATATTTGTACTTGCTTGCCTTTATCCATTCCTGATGCTACTCCACCCCACAGGAAACAGCATCACTACCCCCTGCTTCAGCAAGGTAGTGCCAGGAAAACAAGCAAAAAAAGACCACTTTTATTCACACTCAGTCTCTAGCTGTCATGTGTAATGCCCTGAAATAATAGCTCACCATCCACAACCAAGCCCCACAGACCTTTTTATGGTTTACTCCCAATGCTTCACATGCCCTGGTTCAGTCCACTGGCAAGACATCGACCCCAGCATACCATATTCCAATTCACTCTATCCCATGCACACCTTTCACCCTTCAGCATGATGAGTCCCCAACTGCTCAAAATATTTTTCACTCCATCCAATCTGGCTTCACCGTTGTCCTTGTTCCCTCTACTTCTGACAAATATATTCTCTTTGTTGACATTTCCTCACTCATTCTCTCCATATGTCCAAACCATTTTAGCACATCCTCTTCAGCTCCTTCAACCACACTCTTTTTATTACAACACACCTCTCTTACAATCTTATTACTTACTTGATCAAACCATTTTATACCATATATTGTCCTCAAACATTTCATTTCCAACACATTCACCTTCCTTTGCTCAACCTCATCTACAGCTCATGTGTCACATCCATATAATATTGCTGGGACTAACATTCCTTCAAACATGGATATCTTTGCCTCCCATAAAATGTTTTCTCCACATATTCTTCAGTGCTCCCACAACCTTTGCCCCCTCCACTACCCTATGACTCATTTCCGTCCATTCTTCCATTCGTGGCTAGGTCCACTCCCAGATATCATTAACACTTTACTTCCTCCACTTTTTCTCCATTCAAACTTATACCACCACTAACATGTCCCTCAACCCTGCTGAACCTAATAACCTTACTTCATTCACATTCACTCTCAACTTTCTCTTTTCACACACTTCCAAACTCAGACACCCATTTAGGCAGTTTCTCACTTAAATCTACCACCAGTGGTGTGTCATCAGAAAACAACAATTGACTCACTTTTCAGGCCCTCTCATCCCCCTCCAACAAACTGTATGCTCACCCCACTCTCCAAGACTCTTGCATTTACCTCCCTCACCACCCCATCAATAAACAAACTGAACAACCATCATGACAATACACACCCCTGCTCCAAACCGACCTTCACTTGGAATCATTCACTCTCTTCCTAATCAATCATACACATTTATTTATACCCTTGATAATAACTTTTTACTGCTTCTAACAGCTTTCCTCCAACACATATATTCTTTAGGTCTTCCATAAAGCATCTCTATCAGCCCTATCATATGCCTTCTCTAGATCCAAACACATTACATAAAAATCCATCTGATCTAAGTATCTCTCAAACACATTCTTTGAAGCAAAAAACTGATCCACACAGCCTCTACCACTTCTGAACCCACACAGCTTCTCTCCTATCTGATGCTCTGTTTAAGCATTCACCCTCTCAATCAATATTTTCCCATACAACTTACCCGGTATATTAAACAAACTTATACCCCTAGTTTGAACACTCACCTTTATTCCCCCTTGCCTTTATACAATGGGGCCAGACATGCATTCCACCAATCTTTGGGCACTTCACCATGAGCCATACATACAGTGAAAATCCTTACTCAACAACACAGTCACTCCCTTTATTCATGAATTCAACTGCAATACCATCCACTCCCACCATCTTGTTGCATTTTATCTTATGCAATGCTTTTCACCACTTCTTGTCTCATCATCAAACCGCCCTCCATGGCTCTCTCACTTCACATAAGACACCAACCAAAACACACTACATCTGCCATTCTATCATCAAATACATTTTGCAATCCTTCAAAATAGAAACTCTTTCCACCTCATCTCATCACTACCTGTTATCACTTCCCCCTTTACCCCCTTCGCCAATGTTACCATCTGTTCTCCTGTCTTTCACACATTATTTACCTCCTTCCAAAACATTCTCATATTTTCCCTAAAGTTTACTAACTCATTCATCCAATTCTCTTTTGCCCTCTTTTTCAACCCCTGCACTTTCCTCTTGATCTCCTACTGCTTTCTATTATATATCCCCCAATCATTTGCATTCCTTCCCTACAAATACCACTCAAATGCCTCTCTTTTCTCATTCACCAACAACTTTACTTCTTCATCACTCTCTTCTCTGATATCATTCCATTTTTTTCGAAAACCTCTACAAATCATCACCCTCACCTCCACAAGACTGTGATGAGACATCCCACTAGTTGCCCCTCTCTGTGCATTTACATAAAAAAGTCTCTCTTTTACACAACTATCAATTAATTTGTAATCCAATAATGCCCATTCTTCATCTCTCCAACTCACATACCTATGTATACTTATGTATATCCCTCTTTTTAAACCAGGTGTTCCGAAACACCAGTCATTTTTCAGTGTATAACTCCACAAGCTGTTCACCATTTTCACTAATAACAATGAACACCATATGTGCCTCAATAACACCCTCGACTGTCACATCATTTACCTTTGCATTTAAATCAACCATCACAAATACCCAGCCTCTTACATCAAAACTGCTGACACACTCATTCACCTGCTCGTGAAACACTTGCCTACCATGACTTTCTTCTCATGGCCAGGTGCATAAACACTAAGAATCACTCATCTCTTGCCATCCACTTTCAGTTTTACCCACATCAATCTAGAATTTACTCCCTTACGCTCTATCAAACACTACCACACTTCCAGTTTTAGAGGTAGCGCTACTCCTTCCTTAGTTGTTGTCCTCTTACAAACTCCTGACTTTATTCCTAAGGCATTTCCAAACCATTCTTCCCCTTTACCCTTGAGCTTTGTTTCATTCAGAACCAGAACATCCATGTTCCTTCCCTCAAACATACTACCTATCTCTCCCTTCTTCTCATCTTGGTTACATACACACACATTTAGACAGCCTGAGCCTTCATGGAAGATGAGCACTCCCTGCCTGACTCCTTCATCTGTTTCCTCATCTAGAAATTCAAATACAAGGGGGGGGGGGGTCTAGCCCCCTACTCCCACCCCTTTAGTTGCCTTCTATGACAAGCCGGGAATAAGGAGGTAGAATTCTTTCTCCCCTACCCCAGGGGTGGTGCGCAATGTGAGAGAGTCAGGGAGAGTGGTTTGGTGAAGAGAGAAGAGGTGGTGAAAGCCTAGCGGAAAATGAAATCCAGCAAGGCGGTGGCAGTGGATGGTATTACAGTTGATTTTATTAAGAAAGGGAGTCATTGTGTAGTTGATTGGTTGGTAAGGTTATTCAATTTATGTACAGATCATGGTGAATTGCCTGAGGATTGGCGGAAAGCATGTATAGTGCCATTGTACAAAGGCAAAGGGGATAAAGATGAGTGATCAAATTACAGAGGTATAAGTCTGTTGAGTATTCCTGGAAAATTATATGAGAGGGTATTGATTGAAAGGGTGAAGGCATGGACAGAACATTAGAAGTGGTATCAGAAGTAATAGAGGATGTGTGGATCAGGTGTTTGCTTTGAAGAATGTGTGAGAAATACTTAGAAAAACATATGGATTTATATGTAGCATTTATGGATCTGGAGTAGGCATAAGATAGGGGTGATAGAGATGCTTTGTGGAAAGTCTTAAAAGTATATGGTGTGGGAGGTAAGCTGCCAGAAGCAGTGAAAATTTTTTAACAAGGATTTTAGGCATGTGTATGAGTAGGAAGAGAGGAGAGCGACTGGCTCCCAGTCTGTGGTCTGCGGCAGAGGTGTGTGATGTCCCCATGGTTGTTGAATTTGTTTATGGATGGGGTGGTCAGGGAGGTAAGTGCTAGAGTTTTGGAGAGAGGGGTGAGTATGCAATCTGTTGGGGATGAGAGGGCCTGGAAAGTGACTCAGTTGCTGTTCACTGATGATACAACTCAGGTGGCTGATTCGAGTGAGAAACTGCAGAGGTTGATGACTGAGTTTGGAAAAGTGTGTGAAAGGAGAAAGTTGAGAGTAAGTGTGAATAAGAGCAAGGTTATTAGGCTCAGTAGGCTTGAGGGACAAGTTAATTGGGATGTAAATTTAAATGGAAAAAAATTGGAAGTAAAGTGTTTTAGATACCTGGGAGTGAACTTAGCAGCAAATGGAACGATGGAAGCGGAAATAAGTCATAGGGTGGGGAGGGGGCAAACGTTCAGGGAGTGATGAAGAATGTGTGGAAGGAGATATCGTTATATCGGAGAGCAAAAATGGGTATTTTTGAAGGAATAGTAGTTCCAACAATTCTATATGGTTGCAAGGCATGGGCTATAGATAGGGTTGTACAGAGGAGGGTGGATATGTTGGAAATGAAATGTCTGAGGACAATACATGGAGTGAGGCGGTTTGGTCAAGAAAGTAATGAAAGGGTAAGAGAGATGTGTGGAAATAAAATGAGTGTGGTTGAGAGAGCAGAAGAGGGTGTGTTGAAGTGGATTGGATATATGGAGAGAATGAGTGAGTTAAGATTGACAAAGAGGATATATGTGTCAGAGGTGGAGGGAAAAAGGAGAAGCGGGAGACCAAATTGGAGGTGGAAGGATGGAATAA
>JAUUDZ010464085.1:0-10311 GCA_032361705.1 Panulirus versicolor | reverse complement strand
AGGCAAGCCATTAGAAAGCCTTCAGCCTTTTTTTTTTCTGGGCTTTCTATATTTTCCTTTTATATATATATAATTACTCCATTTCTAATGTAATGGGGTGGAATTGGAACATACAGCCTCTGCAGCATAAGACACACATACAGAGCAGTGTTAGAACAAAAAATTTACAACCTGGAAGCAACAAAACAGTAAGTCAGTAAGAATCCCTTGGAACACATAGAAAGATACCCCAGAGAAAATGTGTCAGCCAAGATGGTGTGGGCAATTGTATACCTGCCTTGTCCATCTTCATTGTACACCCAACCGGTGCTCCACTATCTTGTGATTCACTTATGCAGTACTTATGAAAAAGTAATATTGACATGGGAGAAATTTAAGTTGCAGATACCCTCCATCCTGTGCTTTATAAAGTTGCAGTATAACCGCTTCAGACCCCCATAGAAATATGAGTGAAGAGCACCTTTGTGACTCTTGTGTCTAGTGTGAGGAAGGATATCAGGAAAAGCATCAGCTTGGAGGTAAATATAGACATTTAGAATGGATTGATGCAGGTCATATTGGTGTACATTTTATTTGAGCTTGCATTGTTACATCACTGAGAACAGTTTCTGAGCATACAGATAAATTGTGGCAGTGTTTCCAACATGACACCTTTAGAACAATTTTTGAGTTTACAAATAAGGTGAGGCAATGTGCCTCCAATGTAATACCTTTAATGTTCAATGAAAATTACTCATACCAAAGGTGAAGTTATAGAGAAAATGGAGCAAATGTTCACTGATTGCAAATTAGTGTGAGAGCAATAGCAAAGAAGAGATGGCACTTCATGTGAAGGAAGAGCTGGAAGATGGTTTTAGAGTATAAGGAAGTGATTTCAAGATTGATGTGAATTTGACTGAAAGTGGATTATCAGTGGTGGATGATATTTGGTGCTCATGCACCTGTCAGTGAGATGTGTTTTTTTTTTAAGGGAAAGGAGCTGAGTGGCTCAGTAGTTATTGTTTAATCTGCTATGTATAGGATGATTCACCAAGAAAAATACAGAATGTAAAAGTTGGATATACATATAGAGAGTGTGAATTTGCAGGAAATTACATAAAGTGTGTTTTGGATAAGGTGAGTAGGATTTCATATAATTACCAAAGATAAAGTAGGACAGAAGCTAATTGCATGTGATGGTAATGTATTTTTGGAAAGATATTCCTGAAATGTTCTGTTTTCTTGGTGTATGGTAAGTTCATCATGCATTACTTTTCTGTGTGTGACCAGTTACACCTACAGGAAGTGGATGAAGAAAAAGATAGAATAGCTTCTGGTTATTAACTAGTCATGAAAAATTATATTATAACAAATAAGTCATGCTTGATAATGTTATTTTTTCTTTTTTGTAGGTTCGTCTTTTCTTGTTCAATGAGGGTTTGATTCATGAAGAACTAGAGAAGACTAGTAGTGCAGATGAACGAGAAAAGATGTTGGACAAGCTTCTAATGGAGTGTAAAGATGCAATCCAGTTGGTGCGAGATGACCTCAAGAATGATCCTGTAAGCGAGTGAGCAAATATTAAAATTGAGGATATAACTTGAGAATATGAATGTGGTTTAATCTTTTTATAATGAATAATGATAACCATAGGGAATGATAGACTCGTTAGCTTTTACAAGTTTTGCATATAACATATGTTTAGTTTTTAAGTTTCTAGGGCATTGTTAGCAATAATTGAAATCAGTTTTTTGCTCTGCCAGCACATTTAACTTTTTTCACTTTTTCCTTTTTTTCCTCATTCACAGAATTCTTTTTATGATTCTTATTTTCATGATTGTTTTAAACAGTATCAGGAATGTTGTTTTATTCCGAGATAAGACTGTGAAGATAAGAAGATGCTTAGTTTTCTTGAAGCTACATTGAAAGATTTGTATGAGTAAAGTAGGAAATGTGCATATACTTGCATATTTCTCTGTGCAGGTATTTTCCAAACATTGTAATTTGATTGACCGTAAGTGATTGGGTTCGAATTTTGTAAATGCACCATTATTTTTTATGGCATATATGTTGTTCCATGGTTTCATTATTATACTACACTGCACACTGTGGTAAAGAAACTGTCAGTGACACTCATCCCTAAGAATATACTCTATAAATCCAGTGTTGTATAACTACAGTGGTCAGACAGCAGATCATTTCTCTAATATTCAGTGGTTGCAGATCATTTGAATTCTCTTCTGTCAACAGCTTATATTGGTTGTGAGTCCCCTTAAAATTTCAGTAGTTCGTTCAGAAAGAGTCTCATTCATTTGCTTGGTATGAGGATTTTGTTACATACATATATGCAAATTTTTTTAACAGAGTACATGCCTCTGATGGTTTTAAAAGATAGGTAACATAGATATCATCAGATTGAAAGACAGCACTGAACAGATTGATCACTTCCTATGGTGACATGCCTTTAGGCATTCGCCCATTAAGAATGGAGTTGAGTTGAATCCAGCAGTCCAGTCTTGCTTTGTTATAGTGTGCAGCTAGTTAGCTCCATACCTCCGGTGGTAGCTTGGCTTTCTTCAAACAATGAACCAACCTTTTTTTTCTCCCAAGACCTGTCTGTTGCTTGAGTTTTATTGCTCGTGGTGAAACAAGTGATTGCTCCCATTAGTTACTGAGAGTGTTTGGTAAACTCATGATATTCTTAAATGAATATGATTGAATTACACAGACTTTGCATGGATTATAAACATTCAGCACAAGTAGTTCCATAGTGTTTGGAAGCTTTGAAGTCATCCTATGCTTGGTGACTAGATGGAGGCAGAAGTTGTTCCACCTAACTGCACAGAGAATTAAAAATGCTCCCAATATAATCTCACTTCAAAAGTGTGGTACTACTCCCTTTTAATCTTGATTAAACTTGCTTGGTACCATTCCAGTACAGTCTCACTTCATTGTGCTTTTTAACTAGTTCTTTGTAATAGCTTTTGGCCCCTCTCACCCAAACCACTTCGTAAGCAACATCCAGTCCACAATTGGAAGTACAAAAGTTACCCCAGCTTCGCCCTTCACAATCTTTATTTACAGATTATCCCCCCAGCAGACACAAAATATATGCAAACCACAATGACTTGGCAAACAGTAAACCACTGACCTACACTCCAACAGACATATGCCCTTCTGAAACAACAATCCAAGGCAGATACAAGTTATGCTTTCTTGTGTATGTTTTGGACACCACCTATCACTCCAGCATTGCAGACACCAATTCACCGTATAAGAAGACCCCCTCTCATGCCCATGGTACAAATTTCATACTGAAGACACAGAACACTTATTCCTCAGTAGTCCTGTACTTTTCCCTCAAAGCCATGCTCACTATCACCACCCCTCTTGATCTGTTGTCCCACCCAATGGATGTAGTCAGCTTCCTGAGTGCTGTAGGAGATTCCATAAAAGGGTATTCTTTGGCTGGAAGGTAAAGTATATGTGATGTTTAGCTGTATTTGCAAGAATGATTCTATCAGTTAGCTCATGTTTGAAGATGGAACCAAATCACTTATGGTTGCTTGTGTTTGTTGATGTAGGTTAACTTCAATTTCTTGTAAGCAACTCTGCTAAAGTTGTTTAGTTATTTTTTATCACATTTAGGATTACATTCACTCAGGATCAGGTGTTAGGGGCATATATATGTTACCATGACACATCTTTAGTTATTAAATCTTTGTTTATAATTTTATTATTGATTATTCATTTTTCAGACCTTCAAACCTAGACAAATGGCAAGTGAGGGTCCTGTCTCCCCCTTGCACTTCCTACACACATATTTATCGTATCATCGACTGAACCTAACTATACTCCGCAACGTAGCTCTTGCAGACACTTACCAGAAAATTGTGTGTGGGGAAATGATGGTATGTATATGAATTTATTTTTCCATTATTTATCCTAAGGGTCTTCAACAAAATTTAGTCAAAACTATGTAAGGTAAACAGGATTTTGTAGACATTTACTTTCGCATTACTTAATGTCTTTCAAGTTTTATTTTCAGAAGGTTTGCATGAAAAATAACTGTCAATCTGTAGCATTTGTCTTCTCTGTTTTTTGGCTACTTTACTCTGGAGTATGATAGGATTTATATTGGTACCAGTGTCTTAATATCTGCATCCAGTATAGGTGAACTAATTTACTGAAATAATTTTGCTTACCTCAGCAGAAATATGTACTCCTTTTTTAGTTGAGAGAGGACAGAGGAGTTTTGTGACAAAATTAGGAATGCTGTCAAAAAAGTAATGGAATTACAAAGTAGGGAAGAGGTTCAGTGAAGAACATGATACTGACATGTCAGTTTAGATCATTATTCAGTATAAAAAGTAAAGACTGTCAGCAAGATGATATTTCCTCAATTGGACAGCAGTGCCATCACAGATAGATAAGTTACTCAAATGTCTCGCATACAGCATTGTAAGTCTAGCTACACCCAAAATCTAGCATTGTGAATTTACTGGTGCTCAGTGTTACAGCTCTTCAGTTTCTGTTTAATCATCTTTTGCTACTTTAGTCTCTGTCACACATCAGAGAACATAAATAATAGACTGAGTGCAGTTAGGATTGTTTGGAAGGGAGCGCACTGTCTTTGAAGGCAAAGATGGCTATATTTATTGGTATAGTAGTCCTTTTGATGCCTTTTGGCTTTGAGGTGTGGGCCTTGGAAAATATTAAATATTAAGGAGAGAGTGTATGTATTGGAAATGAAATGTTTAAGAACAATATGTGGTGTGAAAGGAGTGTTGATCAAATAAGAAATGATAGGGTCAGAGAAGGGTGTTGGTAGGAGAGGAGTATGTATGAGTGGACCGAAATTGTTTGGATGTATGGAGAGGATGACATACATGTCAGAAGTGGAAGGAACAAGAAGGAGCTGGAAGGATGGATTGAAAGACACTTTGAGGGTTATGGGCCAGCACATACAGGAGGGTATGAGACATGGAAGGGGTAAAGTAAATTGGAGTGCTGTGGTATACAGGTGTCAACTTGCAGTCAGTAGGTTGAACCATGGCATATCAAGCAGTTGGAGGAAACCACAGAAAGGTCTGTGGGACCTGGTTGTGGATAGTGGAATCTGGCGTTGTTGCATGAAGATAATATTAGCTAGAGAGTGGATGTGAGAGAATGGGGCCATTACTTTATCTGTTCCTGGCACTACCTCATTATTGTGGGAAACTGGGAATATGCATGATAAACATATTTTGGGAAAATAAAACTTCTCAGGTTGTTATAATTATTCAGTCCCTTGCTTGTGTAAAGTCCCCTTTAGAAACAAAAACTTTTGAAAGATTACATAAATGGCTAAAAAAATTTTCCCCAGTTAACCCAAGAAAAACATCTATTCTATGTATATGACAACAGAGAATACATACTGTATTACCAAGCATATAGTACATATATGTGATGAGTGCTATATGCTAGCTGTCACATGGGAAAGTATTGACTTAGAAACTTGTAGGTAGGGTCTCCTCTTCCTTTTCCTCCGTGAACAATTATTGATTTTTAAGAAAGATTTTATGACTACATTCTGCCCTAATCTCTATGTTGATGTTAGAGGTTTTGGTCCATGCATTGGAATAACAACCGTGGGTATTAGTGATGGGCGATTTAAATGTGAAAGTGAATAATGTGGCAGTTGAGGGTATGATTGGTATGCATGGAGTATTCAGTGTGTTGTGATTGGAAATGGTTAAGAGCTTGTGGAATTGTGTCCTGAAAAAATAGGTGGTATAAGAATAATGATTGACTGCCTATATTGGTGTTAGAAATATTTTTTGGATTAACAGTTTTCAGTGTATGGTATTAGAAGAGGTCCTCCTTTATGTACTGAATTGTACAGGAATTTTTATTTGTTTTTGCTTGTTATTGTAAGGATATGTTTCTTTAACATTTGTGCTAACAGGTAAGTATGTAGTGTTGTAATTGTTGCTGTCTTTACATAGTTCTGAACAAGAATGTAATTTATTGTTAGGATCAGTGTATACTATGCTTTATGAATTAAGTCCACCCTTGACTTTCATCAGTGCATGTTTCTCTGTTGTGTGTGTGCTTGCTGCTCTTAATAATGAATATCTATTTTTTAATGTCATTCGATAGGTGTAAAGATTAGCTATAATTAAAAATCTTAATTTTTGAAATTTTTTATTTCATGTTACAGGGAAACCAGGGATGTAACTCCCAGTATATTAAATAAAGCAGAATTTCACTGATTATGAGAATTGTTGGAACTAATTATTCCAAATTGATTAAATTTTATCATATCTTGCATCAGGTTTGCTATATTCACTTGGAGTTAAAGACTGTAGTTCAGTATCTTATTCAACATCTTTAGTTCCCACTGTATAGCTTCCAATCTTTACAAACTCATTCATGTCTTCAACTATTTGGTACGAATGTTCCTCTATTCTTCTGATGATTTCCCTCTCTCTCTTTCCATCATTCATTTTCTTACCCACTTGGGTTACCTCGCTGGCTGGACGATTTTCATTCACCCAAAAACATGATCATACAAGCTTATACAGTTGCTAAATCAGCATAAAGAATTCTATATACCTCAGACTTGATTTTTTGGTCATTCTTATTTGAAATACAATATTTATGGTAGAGGAGGTTCTGTCTATCAATATATCTGATTCCTGTTCCAATTGGAACTTCCTCAAAGTGGTGGGCATAGCAACAGAGTCTTCATAACTAAGAAACTTCTTAGCATTTGGTGCCTCACTCTTAACAGGCCACTGGCAGATGGCAACTCTAGTGCAGAGGCTCCTACCTAATGTTCTTAATGACTTATTCTATCTAATGCTCCTGCCTACTGTTTCTACCTAAGAATTGTGCCTAAATGTTCCTACCTACTACTTCTAACTACTGCTTTACCATTTTGCCAAAAGGTAGGGCTATTGCATAGTGCTCGCTGTGGAAAAATCTAGTACAAAGAATGGGCTGTGTGAGTTAAGTGTTGTCAAGTGTTACATATGACAAGGATAGGTGGATGTAAATGATTCTGCATGAGCTATCCACCTTTAGATATAGGAAAATGATCATTAGATGTAAAAATTTCATAGGCTTCCTGATATTCAATTAGGAAGTTTGTTTTTAAGGTTGAAGATGGAAAAAAGGCCCCTAAATTACAAGACTTGGTTCGCTTATACGAGATTATCATCCAGAATTTGAAAGAAATAGCAAATCTGCCTGGGTTAGAAGATGACCTCCAACTGAAGGAAAGCATAGAGGGACAGGTGCTGGCCTACAAAGCCCATAGGTGTGTAAGACATAGATTTCTGTTCATTATTCTAGGTGTGTAAGACATAGATTTCTGTTCATTATTCTATTTTATGTTAAAGAAAAGATATTGATTTTACTTATGGAGGTAAAGATGTGAAGAAAGGCAGATATGAAAAATTAACCACAAAGGTGTTTTATTTAACTGTGATTATTCAGTATGTTAGCTTGTACTTTGGTAATGAAAGGTATTTGATAAGTATTTTGAGTAGAAATGTATGTTACAATTAAGGAAAAGAGTGGATCCTTGGCATGCTTGAGTTTGCCGATGACAATTTTACAAAATTAGCCAACACAGAACTCCAAACAAACTTTGATAATGGAATTGAGTGCTGTTCAAATGAATGAAGGTAATATTCAAGTGTCATTGTTTAAGTGTAATATAGATGGTATTGATTTTCAAGTAGAATGTTACAGGGAAGGTTAGGGAGTGATTGCTGGGATAACAATGATTCTTGAAGGGGAAAGTAAATGATAATGGTAATGCTAATATATTAGCCTGCATATTTAGCAGGAGGACCCCACTTTTATATTCAGGTAGTTGTAGAGGTTTGCAAACAGTCAGGAAAGTGCTCTATTTTTTTAAAGGGTTGTGGGAGTAAAAAGATTGATAAATTTGAGGTTTGTAGAGATTAGTATTATAGGATGAAAAAGGAGCACTTGGTAAGAATAATTTGCTCCAGTGATACTGAAAATTATGATATGTTTAGATTATGAGGATGGAGGAGAAAACTGGTTTTAGGAATTGAAACTAATAATGAGATGGCAGGACAAGAATCAAGTTGGTATGAGTTTAGATGATATCTTTGGACCTTTGGGATAGGGGAGAAAGAATTCTGCTCACACATTCCTTGTATGTCATAGAAGGTGACTAAGCAGGACAGGTTGGCTGGAAAGTCTCCCTTCCTGTATGATGCTCCAAAAGAAATAACAGAGGAAGGAGCTAAATAAGGATCCCCCCTCCCCTCTAAGGTTCAGTCTTTTGTTCTTTACATTACCTCACTCTTGCTGGAAATGGTGAGCATGTATAAAAAAAAGTTTGGATATACGGAGAACAGTTTCCATTGACTGTGGCTCTTAAAAGTAGTATTTACCCTGCCAATTTGTGTAAGGGAAGTCTTGCCATTGAACATTGCTAACAATTTAAAGATATGTTTATGACAGTAAAGTTCAGAACATAGGTTGTTTAAAGTCTTGCTATTTTTTTCTTTATTAGATTTTTTTGAAAATCCCTATGAATTCTTCTGATATTTGCTTCAACTTTACAGATGTTATTATGTAGCAGAGAGTTTTGTTAAGATGGAGAAGTGGGCTGAGGCATTAGTTTTATATGAGAGAACATTAGACCACATGAAAGCTGCAAACAAGAGTCAGATGGAGGTAAGAAGTGTTGTTGTATGCTGATGGAGGTAAGAAGTGTTGTTGTATGCTGAAAGATTTCATGTTAATCTTATGCTTTTCCAGTAGATTTTACCCATGATATGCTGAAAGATTTTATGTTAATCTTATGCTTTTCCAGTAGATTTTATCCGTATAGAATGAGCTCCATAAGTTTTTACCACTTTCTCATGTATTTTTATGTAACTCATTTCGTTCCATATCTTTTGAATGAAGAATTTTATGTACATGAACAATTGCTTTTATTCCCTTCAACAGGCATCAATGAAGAAAAGATTGGAGAATTTGTCAGCGATGGTAGACAGCAAAAAGTTCACTGCTCATGCACAAGCCATTCTTGCATCAAAATCCTCCAGGCCAAGTGTGTCTAAGCATTCAGTTAAAGACAAGAAAGTAAGTTGTAGGGTGAAGAGCATCATTTTGATTAGACATTTTGTTAGCAGAAGCCATATATACTGGTCCTGTGTTAACATAAGTGTTGTTGTTGGTCTAAAACGTTTTTAACTTATTTTAACATATTTAGGAATTCAGGACAAATCCCGTTCACATACCATCAGACAGTAACATTTAGGAATTCAGGATGAATTCCCTTCACACCCCATCAGACAGTAACGATGGGGTGGGTCATGGGGCTCATGAAGCTATGTCGAAAAATAGCCATTCACCAAATAACACCATCAGTCTCATACTGAAATGACTCGAAGGAATTAAATGGATCTTAGATGAATATAAGATCCATTTGAAGCAAAATAACAGAATTACATTGATTTTTAAACAGTAAACATGTTGATATCATTAACAAAAGCATTTGTGAACAGAAAAACAGCAATCTGATTAGTTAGAGACAGCTGAGGAAGCAGAACTACACTGTATATGACATCTTACCTAAATCTCATTGAAATTCAGACTGCAAAGTCTACTGCTGTTGAACATTTGTGTGTAAAGATTAGCTCAGAATTTTCCAAACTCTACATAAATGTTGTGTATAAACACCCTAGTCAGCCAGCAGATATTGGTTAGGCTGGAGTGAGAGTAGACTAAACACATTGTATGTTGTCAGGACAGTAGGTCATGACCTCAGAGTATGAGATGTATGCCTGATGTCCTTAGTTGGTCATGCCTCTTGGAAGGCTCATCACTCTATGCATATGCTGAGGACTCCTCCAGGCCCCAGCAGAACCTCCCCCATTGCCCAGATGGCTCCATCAAGAGAGGTTTTCACATGTTTTGTTGTTACATTTACTCTCAACTTTCTCCTTTCACAAACTTTTCCAAACTCAGTCACTAACTTCAGTGTCACCCTCGAAGTAGCCAGCAGTGCTGTATCATCAGCGAACAACTGACTCACTTCCCTGGCCCTCTCATCCCCAACAGACTGCAAATTTGCACCTCTCTCCAAAACTTTTGCATTTACCTCCCTAACCACCCCATCCATAAACAATTAAACATCTGTGGGGACCACACAACCCTGCCACAGACTGACCTTCAGTGGGAGCTAATTCCTCTCTTCCTACTCATACATATGCCTTACACCCTTCATAAAAACTTCTGCCTCCACCAGCTTAACTCCCATACCATATACTCTCAAGACCTTCCACAAAGCATCGCTAT
>JAUUDZ010464074.1:0-12089 GCA_032361705.1 Panulirus versicolor | reverse complement strand
TCTGATGGTCTTTTTTTTTTTTTTTTTTTTTTTTAGCTGAGATGGCACAGGTAGCTCAGGCTCTAATCCTGCCTGAATGTTCATACCAATTACTTTAATCTGTTGCTCCTCCCAATTTGCCAAAAGGCAGGGCTAGCATGCAGTGCTCACCACAGGAAAATCTAGAGTTACGAAGAATGAGTTAAGTTAAATGTGTCATGTGTTATGTTGACATGGAGAAACTGCATGTTTGGGGATAGAATGCCTGTAGTCCATGTGGTTGAGGCATAAAGAAAAGGTAGCTGCCTGGGTCAGAGGAGTGCAATTTGACAACCACTGAAGTGCTGGCTCACTAAAGAGCCATCGCTAACCCTCCTAATACCCATGCAGGTACTACTAACGGGTAACTTTTTCCATTGTTTAACTAATTATATACTTTCAGCAGTTAGATAAATTTACTTTATGCATGTTAGAGTTGTTTAAAAATACCACACACTAATTTAGATCAAGTTTCAAAATGGATAAAGAACATCTTGAATTTCCACATCATATCATGCAAAACAGGCCTTATTTTGAACAGTTTATATCCCCAATCCCAACAGCATTGTCTACAAAATGCAATGTTTTGAGAAAAGGAGGCGGCAGTCATGACATAGGTTTCGTATAAATTTCCATTTGAATTTTAGGGTCTTTGCTCCAGTAATCAATCTGGCCATCATTATATATGTGGCATAAGCATAACTCACCCAAGAAAAAGATGCAGTTCACTTACACTTTTATCTGCTCTTGTTTTTCTGTTTTCCACATTTGCAAGTTAGTGCCAGGAACAGACAAAGAAAAGGCTTCATTTGCACACCATTCCGTAGCTGTGATGTGTAATGCACCAACACTTATATTTTTCCATTTGAAAGCATACAACAACCCTTAGGGGTTGACTGTAGGTGGGAGGCATAGGTTTCAGCACATTAAATACTAGTAAGAGGATAGATGTACAGAATGAAGCTGTTGTATGTCTGTTCCTAAAGTTACCTTGTTAAAATGGAAGAAGCAATTGCATACATAAGAAAAATAATTTTTGAGCTTCAAATACTTTAAAATTATATTTCTTTCAGATACTTCTAGGTCTTGCAGCTGTTTTATCTCTAGTTCCAATAATTTTGAAGAACCATCTTCGGGAGAAGTTTGATTAAGTTTGGTTTCCTTCCATGAATCAAGTGTGGAAGTCTAAAGCCCAGGACTCAGTCATGTCAACAAATTTAGAGAGAATGAAGCCTACAGGTAAAAGAACCAGAGGAGCACCTCTTTTATATGAAGACTGTGAATTTTCCTAGCAGATAGGTGAGTGGCTAGAAATTGGGTATAAGGAAAAACATTCAATAAAGAAATTGCCGTTGCTCCAAATATTTGTTCAGATTGACACCATTGAAATGGGTATAATTGCATGTTAGGCCTGTGGTTCAGTGTGGTAAGCCAGTTTCCTTTCATTTTAGGTTAATAATTGTACCACTTGTATGAATGAAGTATTACATGTTTCACTGGAAATAGCATATTATGTATTATGTATTTCTCCATTAAGATTTAAAGATGTTGAGATTTTTTTTAAGTATGAAAATGTTGAATAGAATTAGAGTTGTATAATTTTTTTATCATTTAGTTATTTGTTTGAACTTGACAGAATGTCACTTCAATACAAATCCATTATTGTGTTTCAATAGTTCAGGAATTAATGTTCAGGTATGGTTTTGTATTGAAGTGACATTCTGTCAATTTTTAACAGAATTGTGAAAGGACTACATTTTCTATTTATAGATCCTTCAGACATTGTCCTTGTGTCTTCACAGCTGTCGTATTTAAAGACAGTCTTTAGTTAGTGGACACTGTAAAAGAAACCTGTCTTTTAAAAGCACTTTAACATAATGATTGCATTGTGTATTTTTTATCTACAACATAGTTTACATTCTATGAGCATCCATTGATGAATGTAGATAAAACCTCTAGTTTTGTATCATTAAGAAACATGCCATGAAACTCCACATAAAGTCAGTGGTAAGTACACATGATAATCTACGACCAATGACAACTGTCAGTTCATAACAATAAATTTGTTTTCTTGTGAGTAATGAGGTATTTTTAGTCACATACTGCACTGTTTTACACATCATTCCAAGACTTGCTCTTAGAATGAAAGGGGGGCTCTTAGAAAAATATATTTTCTTCTCATTTTAAGTAAAAATAAAAATAAAAGGGTTATACTTTCAGTGTCCTGTGATTGCAGACTTAATTCTTTCTTTCATACTTGTTCTGTATTTCCTATTTGAGCAAGGTAGTGTCCAGAACAGTTGATATAGAGGAAAATAATTTTTTGGCTTTTTCCTCAGTTTCTACTTTTGTAAAGAAATATAGGAGGGGAGGACATGTAGCTTCCTGCTGCATCCCTTCTAGGTTTGCATTTTATGGCATGCAAGAGATACATTGGCAGCATCCTTTCTCCCCTATTCCCAGGATATCCCTAACTTTTCCTGAATAATTAGTAAGCTTAGTGGTACATGTTTTTGCCTTTGATCTTCCACCCACAACATCAACAACTTTTCCATTTTTGTGGATGGACCCTTCTTGTTGCTTTATCGTAGACTTCATAGTTGCCAAACCTTTCACTGTGTCATGTATTTTCTCATTGTCCTTTAAAATTGTGGAAACCGTCGAATGGAACAACTGTAGATCATGGGCTATCATATAAACTTTTTTTCTCTTACAGATTGGCTGATTACCTTCATTTTCAGTTCCAAATTGAGTGTCTTTCTTGGCTTCTTTGCCAGATCTCTCAGCATG
Organism: Panulirus versicolor; assembly: GCA_032361705.1. NCBI lineage: Eukaryota > Metazoa > Arthropoda > Malacostraca > Decapoda > Palinuridae > Panulirus > Panulirus versicolor. The sequence goes on along the minus strand of JAUUDZ010464074.1, from coordinate 9,281 downwards.
TAATGGAATTTTCCTCTTGCTTGTCTTCTTTTGTGTTTAATACAAAAATGGTTTGATCCACCACGAAACTTCGTTTGATTCATTTGAAATCATGCTTACTAAATGGTAACTGAGAATGAGAACTGAGAGAGATGCTTGATGTGCACAATGCCAGGATATTGTCCGACAGTTACTATTATATGCATGCAGCCGTTAGCACTGGTGGACGTACGACCAAGCTTTTGTTATATTTTTTCCCATTGTATGTATGGTCGTAAGTCGCATATCCCCTACTTACAACCACTGACTGATGACTATCAGTACATATGACTGGAAACGAAGTATAGATCAGAATATAAGAATTAAGAATGAACCAAAGAATCTTAGCTAAAAGGTAGAAAGAAACTATAGAATCATATGATAATGCTCGTTAATAAAAAGTGAGATAAGCAGAAATTGAGCACAATAAAAGAATGCTGTGCAGTTATACAAATTCTACATGCCATGCTGATGCGCATTTAACTTGCATCTATTCCAAGATTTATGTCGTAGATTGGCTGTATACTTATAGTTGTTATTGGACCTGTGGTGAGGTTTGATCAAAGTTTGTTAGAGAAAAGATGTACTGTATCCTCAAATCCAGAAACACTATGGGCAAATCTGTCACTTATTTTTCTAAGTATAATCTTGAACACATTTTTGAAAGCATTCTCTTGATTGACATCCTCTACCATGCCTGAATCCACATTGTTCCCTCTACATCTGAAGTATTTTTGAAAGCATTCTCTTGATTGACATCCTCTACCATGCCTGAATCCACATTGTTCCCTCTTCATCTGAAGTTCTGTACATGCCACCATCTTTTTAGTCACCAATCTTCCATGCAGCCTAGTAGGTATTTTATATATACAATTTTTTCATATATATATTCACCATTTCCCATGTTAGCGAGGTAGCAACAGCAAGGTTGTGTCAGGAAATGAAGAGTGATCCATCCCCTAATACACACATATAAATACATAAACGCCCATACATGTATATATTTATAGTTGCTTGCCCTCAATCCATTCCTGGCTCCACCCTGCTCTACAGGAAAGAGCATTGCTGACCCCCTCTTCAGCAAGGTAGCCCCAGGAAAACAGACATCACCTCTACTAGTGAGGTAGTTCCTGGAACAAATGAAAAAACATACCTTTGTAATTTGGACTTTTCCTTTTCTCCCCTCACTTTTATATAGTGGCTTTATACGGGCATTCAACAAATCCTCAGGTTCCTCAGCATGAATCACACATACTTGAAAAATCCTAACAAACCAATGAATTTCAGTCACCTTATTTCATGAGAAATTCAACTGCAATCCCACCTACTCTGGCTGCCTTGCCTCTAGTCCATTTGCGAAGACTCTATCACTTAGCATAATCTGCCACCCTATCATCAAGCACATTTATTTGTCTTGAAAAATCTCCTCTTCACCTCACCTCTGCCTGTTGCCATTTCCCCATTTGTCTCGTTCACCAGTGCTCCCATTTGTTCTCTTTTGTCATACTATTAACCTAACCTCCCCAAAGTTTGCTGATACATACTTATCTCAGCTCTCACTTGCTCCCTTTATCCAGCCCCTACATTTTCCTCTTTACCCCATGCCACTTGTACATCTCTCAGTCACTGGCACTCCCACCATGCAAGAAATACTTTTGCTGTATTTTTTTAAGCAACATCATCGCTCCCACTCTACTCTGTCTCATGTTACCACCAGTGGCATGCCACACACTTCTCTTGCATGTACACACTGCTTTACAAAATACCTCCCATTCCTCATCTACTCCCTTAGCTTTATTTACTCAAAACTTCTCCTATTCTACACTCAATCTTTCCTAGTATCTCTTCACACAAGCTTCCTATTCTACACTCAATCTTTCCTAGTATCTCTTCACACAAGCTTCTTCTCTTAAGCTTGTTCACTTATGTCATCCTCTTCCCACCCATATAATTTCCTCATTACTGAAAGCCCTTCCAGATCTTTACCCTTGTCATCACCAAATGATGATCATACATCTCACCAGCTGGCCTTATCAGCACATTCACTTCCAAGAGTCTCATTCGCATGCCTATCAATTAGAAAGTAATCCATCTCATTTAGGAGCTTTTCACTCCATGTTACTGATACTTGCACAACCTTGAAGCTGCAAAAGTCTTCAAGATGGGGTCCTAGGGTCATATAATCAAAAATTAGATATACATTTATGGGTTGTGGTTTTACCAGTCTTTCCCAGAAGACTGATTACACTGCAAACTAAAGTGATGAGGCTCTAATACATGGATAGATTGCAGTCTTGTTAGGGACCTCTCGCTTCAAAGGAGTCTATCATTTCTCTACTAATGTTTAGAGTGGAGCCTTGAACCTGCAGGAACTACATAAAAGGTGTTCTGAAGGTGTATGATGATAATATGGATGTTATGGGACCATGCCTTCATGTGCTTACAGCATCGATGAAAAGTCACCTTTAGTGAGGCTGTATTATTGGAGCTGATAGTAGACTCACTCAGGGCTTTATTGCTCCAAGACAGTCATCATATCCCTGCTCTTGTGTGACTTGCAACCCTGAAGCTGGAGGGTCTTTATGAAGTGGGGTTTCAGGTTTTATTTGATAATGATGATAATGTCAGTTGTAATAACAATGATAATAGTAATAATGAAAATTATAATGTTAGTAACAACAATGATATATATATATATATATATATATATATATATATATGATTATTAGAATAGTAATGATAATATTATTCACAATAGTGAAAATAATTTTGACATTAGGAATAAATTATGGGAACAGCTTGCCAAATAGTGTGCTAAAAAAGTACTTGTTGGAAATATGTAGGTTAAAAAAGAAAAAAGTGCTTTGATAAGTTTCAGTGGGTTAGGAGGTCAATTTGCTTTATTGTGTTGTGTTAATAGACAAGTGTTCAAAGAAGTGTTTGGATGTGAATGTGCTGAGTAGGGATAGTATATGGGATATCTGATCATTTGGCAGAAGACTTTGTAGAGTTTTCAAGAAGAGAGGTTTGTTTTTAGAAAAAATCAAGAGAATGATGAATGGCATATAGTGTGAAAATAGAATCAGGAGTGAAAGCAGAGCAGAGGGTAATTTGTGAAACAGTGCTTATGTGTGCAGTGGAAGTGTGTGGTATGTGGAAACTTGGGTGTATGCAAATGAAAATAAGGTAGTGAGTGGTGGGATGATGGAAGGTGAATTACATGTGAAAGAGAAACATGAAGTGGATGGATGTTATCAGCAGGGAAGGAGTTTCAGTGATTGGCAGGAGGTCAAGAGGAAGGTATGGGTGCAGAAAAAGACAGCAATATAGAGCTGGGGTAATAAGAAAGTTTTCTGGAAGGAGGCAAATAGTGTGAGGAGCACAAGAGAACAAATTGGAGTGACATAAGGGGGACCAATGTAAAAGTAGTAGCATATAAAGAAGAGATGAAAAGAGAGGATGTAAGTATTTTGAAGGACTGGTGAATGTGTTAGAAGATAGGGTGGCATATGTAGTGTGTTTGGTGTGAGGTGGTATGTGAAATTGAAAAAGTTTGGCAAATGTTTTGTTTAGAATAGCGAAATCCTTTTGTAATCCTTTTGTAAGTGTGGAAGTGGCATGAGTGCAAGTGATTGCATATAAACCATTTGCTGCATGGAAAGTTTTGGAAAATTGAAAGTTTGCCAATGTAAAACCAGAGAAGGTTTTAAGCCTTTTCAAGGAGATGATAACCCAGTTAGGTTAATATCTGTATGGTAAACTGAAGAAAACCTCTGTTTAGGACAAAATTGTAGGTAGTTGAAAGGAAAGGATTACCATTTTATGAAAAGCTCTCAGTATGGTTCTAGACAAAATCATTAATTTGTGACAGATTGCTTGATAAGTGATATGAACGTATGATGAAAGTAAAGCAGTTATTACTTCTTCAGGTTTTCAGAAAGCAATTGTTACGTTCTGCATGAGAATTACATGCCAAAGTTGAAGTCTTATGGATGTGGAATTATGTTTGAAAGAGAGGCACATAAGACAGGGATAAGTGGAGACTTTTGCCACCCCTTTGATGATAGGGAGGGACCCAGAGGGAATGGCCATCATAAATATGTAAATGAGTCATGTTGTAGATGAGGTTGTACCGCATTGGTTAGGAAATTGGTTTACTGGATGTAAACAGAGTAGTGATCAATGGTCAAGCTTCATAATGGTAAGATGTAAGAAGTGGTGTGCCACAGGGATCAGTCGAGGGACTAGTTCTCTTTCTCACATAAATGGTATTGATAATGAACTGTGTTGTTAGATATAGAAATTTGCTGGTGATACCAGGCTGGAATATATATCTACAACAGACATTGAACATTTGAAGATTTATTCTGGACTCTCAGATGGCACATGAATTTTGATTTTGATAACTGCAGATTTTGCATATCTTGTAAAAGTTGAGGAGAGCTTTAGTTTGAACTCTGTTGAGCTACTAAAGATATATGAGGAAAAGTAGACAGGTTTGATAATCCCTTGATGACCTTAAAGCCAAGGAATATGTTCATGGAAGCATTAGAAAAATGGTAAACAGAATTTGTGCATTAATGGGTTGGAAAATTGAAATTTTGTTGAAGTGAGAACTCACCTAGAATTATCCCAGATGTATCATATACATAAATGAATTGGATCTGTACCTCTGTTCAGGCTTCCCAGCTACTCAGCATCTTCCCACACCATTATAGAAGAGGAAATTATATCTATACTTATCACAGAAGTATATATTTCTTTCTTTTCTTTCATACTATTCACCATTTCCCGCGTTAGCGAGGTAGCTCTAAGAACAGACGACTGGACCTTTGAGGGAATATCCTCACTTGGCCCCCTTCTCTGTTCCTTTTGCGGAAAAAAATAAGGTGGGGGAGGATTTCCAGCCCCCTACTCCCTTCCCTTTTAGTCGCCTTCTTCGACACGCAGGGAATACGTGGGAAGTATTCTTTCTCCCCTATCCCCAGGGATAAGAAGAGATTGCTCAAGTGTGAGGCTGGGATGAGATATATAGTTTTACTTGGACTTGTGGTTATGAATGGTTTGGTTGGGAGGGATCTAGTGCTTTTGCATAGAATCGAGTGCCGTGGATTTTTAGATGGGTTTGTATGGTGATCTTCTATGTTCCATTGTGGTATTGAGTGCTTTATAGTGGCTAGGCAGTCAGTGATTATGCTTTTTTTTGTGTGGTTTGCAGGTTTGTTATATTTACTTTGTAGAGGATGGAAGACCTGGCAGGTGAGGTATAGTTTAATGAACAGTGGATGAATTGTTTGTTGAGGATGTTAAGGATTTTTTTCTTGTCCAAATCTGATGTCAGTGTAATGCTTCATGTTCTTGTTGCTACTGTCATGTCAGGGCGTTGTGATGTGATGACATCTGCATACAAGAGGATGAGTTTAGAGTTGGAGTTCTGCTCCTTAGGGAACTCCTGTGCCGAGTCTGTTTCAGAGGTGAAGACATTGTGAGTGTTGGGAACAGTGGCTGGCTTTGATATTAGCCAGCCACATTTTGTCATTGTTGTGGAGGTTGTTGCTTTGCAACTGCTCTAAACCCCTCATATCCACACATCTCCATTGCTTACCATGAACCCTTAAGTAAAAATGAAAAAGCTTATTCCTACCTTGCACTTCAATAACCATTTAATCATTGATGCCCCTACTCCAAACAAACATGGCTCTTGTACAACACATGCACACCGAAATGATCCACCAAGCACTAAGCACCTGCCTCCTCAGCGTATTATTGTATACCTCCCCGCTAGACACACCTGTCTGAAATTACACTTCCGGACAAACACAAGTCACACTTTCATCCCATCTATACTCTGGACATCATCCATTCTAACAACACAGCAGACATTATTTCAACATGTCCTGAGACCCTTCATTCCCATGTTGCAATTATCATTACAGAGAGACTGAGCACTTTGTGCTTAATTGCCCTGCGCTTTCTTCATATAATTGCAACATTATGACCTTTTGTTGTGACCAGTAGACACAACTGGCCTACTGAGTCCTGTATAATCCCCATAAATATGGCAGGGACTACAGTGGAGAGAAGATTAAGTGTCTATATATTTATATATATATATATATATATATATATTTAGGAATGTGTAAATTAAAGTCATTATGTAGGGGGTCAGTGATAGTCTGTTTGAAAGGATAGTGTACAGAAGCGAGGCATAGGCCATTGAGGAAAATGAGCAGAAGAGGGTGAATGTTTTGGAAGTGAAATGTGTTAGGACAGTATGTGGTTTGAGGAGGATCGATCAAATAAGGAGTGAAGGGGTAAGAGAGAAGTGGTTATGAAAAGAGAATGGTTGAAAGAGCTGAAGATGGTGTGATGAAATGGTTTGCACTTGCAGAGAGAATGAGAAAGAGGATATGTGGGTCAGAATTGGAGGGGACAAGAAGAAGGGGAAGACAAGATTGGAGATGGAAGGATGGTGTGAAGGTTTCAAGTGCTTTAGGGTCTGAATGTGCAGGAGGATGTAAAGCATTCAAGGGAAAGAGCATATTGGAGCAATGTGGTACACAGAAATGGAGGGTGGGCTGTTGATGAGCTGAATTATGGCATACGAAGCAGTTTAGGGAAATCATGGAAGGTACAGTGGGGCCTAGTTGTGGATTGGAAGCTGTGGTTTCGATGTATTACATATGACGATAGAGAATGTATGCAAGTGAATAGAGAGGCCATTTCTTCACCTGTTCCTGGTCTTATCTTGTCAGAGCAGGAATGAGCAGTATCTTATATATATATATGTATAATGAAATGATGATATATTTATTATATATTATACTTGATAGCTGTTTCCCGCGTCAGTGAGGTAGCACAAGGAAACAGATGAAGAATGGCCCAACCGCTCTATATATATATATATATATATATATATATACACATAAACACCCGTACACGCACATATACATACATATACATGTCAACATATACATACACAGACATATACATATATACACATATTCATACTTGCTGCCTTCATTTATTCTCATCGCCATTCTGCCACACAGGAAATAGCAATGATGATAATGTACATTATATTAGTTTATTATTATTATTATTATTCTTGATCGCCGTCTCCTACATCAGCGAGGTAGTACTAGGAAACAAGAAGAATGGCCCATACATGCACATATACATACATTTACATATCACCATATACATACATATACATACACACACATAGACATATATATATACACCTATACATGTACTTGCTTGCCTTCATCCATTCCCAGCACCATCCCATCCCATAAGAAACAGCGTTGCTACTTTTAGGCATTGCCAAGAACAGATAAAGAAATGGCCTCATTTGCACACATCTACTTTCAAGCTGTCATGTATAATGCATGGAAATCAGAGACCCCCATCCACAACCAGACCCTGTAGACTTTCTGGTTTCCCTTAATTGCCCCACATTCCCTGGTTCAGTGCATTGATAACACATTATCCCCCAGCATACCACATCGCTCCAATAAGCTCCATCCCTTTCATGCATCACTTCCTCTTTTATGCTCAGGCCTTGATATTCTTAACTGCTTCCTTCCACCTCCGCGTAAATTCCTTCTTTTCCATGTTCTCTCTATTTCTGATATGTACACCTTCATATTCACCCTCTTCTCACTTATCCTTTCCATGTGTCCAGACCATTTCATCACAACCCTTTTAGCACTCTATACATACTTCTCTTACTAACACACCTCTATCTTACCCTGTCATTTCTAATTCAGTCATCCCTGGTCACACCGCATGTTCTTAGGCATTTCATTTCCATCATATCCACCATCAGATTATTTGTAAAGCCCACACCTTGCATCCTTATAGTGCTGACAGGACTATAAAATCATCACGTGTATCCATCCTTGCCCTTGAAGACAGTAACCTCTCTCCTCACATTCCTCAGTGTCTCCAGGACCTAAGCCCACTCACTCACCCTATGTTTCACTTCAGCTGTCATAACTGCATTCCCAGACATATCCAGTCTCAGGTATCTAAAACACTCCGCTTCCAAGTTCTCGTTTTTCAAACTCACACTCCAAATGACCTTTCTTTCTTCACTGCAAAACTTGATAACCTTGCTTTTATTCACTTTTATATATATTACCTAATTCCTGACCCACAAGTCCCTTTTATCAATGTAAGGCTCTGCAGCCAGTGTTTGTTCAGAGTTCACAATTTTGTGTGTTTTGCAATTTTGTATAATTGCTTTTGAGAGGATGGGAGACCAGTGAGGTGAGGCATAGCTTAAAGTGAAGAGGATGAATTGTTTGTATTGAATATTTAGGGATTTGTTGTCTTATCCAAAACAAGTGCCAATTGGTGTTCTAAGGGCATTAATTTGTGTGTGGTTCTTTTGTTGATGTTAATGGTGTGGAGGGTGAATGTTATATATGTCATGTTGCCCAGAAGGGTTTCCAATTTGCTCAGTGGGAGAGTGTCTATTCAAGGTGACCGGAGGGTGTGAGCTGCAGTCATAGAGTGTTTAAAGGTGTGGGAATGCAGATATTCTGTTCTTGGTGTGCCAGTTATGATTATGTAATGTAGTGTAGCATGTTATTTTTATTTTGGTGTCAGGGTGTTGCATTGTAATTGTGTGGACATTTACCTGCGTGAGCACCTTCATGTTGTGGTTTGATAAAGGTAATGGGAGGTCTTGAAGGAACTCCATTGTAGAATTGAAATGTTTTAAAGGTGAGCCAGCTATGAAATAGGCCAAAAAAAAAATAATAATAATAATAATCATAGGTGTGGTGCTATCATTTATTCGAGGATGTCGAGGTACAGTGCCAGTGTCAGTGATGTGCATTGCCTCTTGTTACTGTACTGGAGGGAGGGGTTGTCGTTGGTGTAAGCTATCTTGTATCGTGGATATTATGTGTTACATCACTGTGTAGCATGTTGGTATAGTGGTTGGGTCTGGATCTTGTTTAGTGTGGTTGGGAGTGGGATGTTTTCTTCGAATTTGTTTTGGATTATTTTTTCACAGTGAGGATGCTGAGAATAGAAGTGATATAAGGCAGAAGAAAGAGGGGAAGCTGGGTGTTCTAGAGACTTGTAGGATTGGTAAGGATGCTGAGAATAGAAGTGATATAAGGCAGAAGAAAGAGGGGAAGCTGGGTGTTCTAGAGACTTGTAGGATTGGTAAGGATGCTGAGAATAGAAGTGATATAAGGCAGAAGAAAGAGGGGAAGCTGGGTGTTCTAGAGACTTGTAGGATTGGT
>JAUUDZ010464073.1:0-23314 GCA_032361705.1 Panulirus versicolor | reverse complement strand
TGAAAACCTTACGTAAGATGAAATGTGGCAGGGTGGCTGGAGTGGATGGTATTGCAGTTGAATTTATTAAGATGGGGTGACTGTTTTTGATTGGTGTTTTGGATTTTTAGTGTATGTATGGATCATGGTGAGGTGCTTGAGGACTGATGGAATGCATGTATAGTGCCATTGTATAAAGGCAAGTGGGATAAAGGTGAGTGTTCAAACTTCAGAGGTATTATAAGTTAAGAGGGTGAAATCTTGTAAAGAGCATCAGATTGTGGGGAGGTGTGTGGTTGTAGAAGTGGTAGAGGATGTGTGACTCAGGTGTCTGCTTTAAGGAATTTGTATGAGAAATACTTAAGAAAAAGATGGCTTTGTTTGTAGCATATATGGATCTGGAGAAGGCATATGACAGGGTTGATAGATATACTGTGTGGAAGGTCTTGAGAGTATACAACATGAAAGGAAAGCTGCTAGAAGCAGTGAAGAGTTTTTATCAAGGATGTAAGGCTGTGTAAAAGTAGGAAGAGAGGAGAGTAAATGGTTCCAAGTGAAGGTTGGTCTTTGGCAGGGATGTGTGATGTTACCATGGTGGTTCAGGCTGTTTATGAATGGGATGGTGAGGGAGGTAAATGTGCGAGTCTTGCAGAGAGGGCCTGGGAAGTGAGTTAGTTAGCTGTTGTTTGCTGATGATACAGCACTGGTGGCAGATTCGAGTGAGAAGCTGAAGAAGTTGGTGACAGAGTTTGGAAGTGTGTAAAAGGAGGAAGTTGTGGGTGAATGTGAATAAAATCAAGGTTAGGTAGTTAGGATGTAAGCGTGAATATAGAAAAATTGGAGGTAATGGTTTTAGATGTCTGGGATTGGACATGTCATTGAATAGAACCATGGAAGCTGAAATGTCATAGGTTGGTGGAGGGGGCGAAGGTCCTAGGAGCATTGAAGAAAGTGAAAAGAGTGAATGTTATCCGGAAGGGCAAAAATGGGTGTGTTTGAAGGAATAGTAGTCCCAACAATATTATATGGATGCAAGGCATGGGCTATAGGTAGGGCTGCATGAATGTGTTGGAAATGAAATGTTTGAGGACAATTTGTGGTGTGAGGTGGTTTGATGGAATTAATGAAAGGGTAAGAGAGATGTGGTAATAAAAAGTGTGGTTGAGACAGCAGGAGAGGGTATGCTAAAATTTGGTCATATGGGAAGAATGAGTAAGAAAAGGTTGGCAAAGAGGTTATATGTGTCAGAAGTGGAGGGAACAAGGAGAATGGGGTGACCAAATTGGAGATGGAAGGATGGAGTGAAAAAGATTTTGAGCAATCTGGGCCTGAACATGCAGTAGGGTGAAAGCTGTGCATGGGATAGTGTGAATTGGAACAGTGTGGTACACTGGGGCTGAGGACCTGTCATGGACTGATTGAGAGCATGTGAAGCTTTCAGGGTAAACATAAAGTTTTGTGTGGCCTAGCTTTGGATGGGGAGCTGCGGTTTAGGTGCATTACACATGACAACTGCAGAATGGATGAGAGTAGATGTGGCCATTTTTTGTCTGTTCCTGGTGCTACCTTGCTAATGCAGGAAACAGTGATCAAGTGGAGGGGGGGATACTATTAGGTGAATTTATTAATTCTTATATGAATAAATGTATCAGATATTGTTAACACAGTTTTGACCACAATATAGACATTTTATGCTTATACTTTTATAAGTTAAACTGCATTAACATGTCTCAACTCAGACACTTAAGTTCCTTAAAATCTACATAACATGATTAAAAAGGTAGCTTCTCTCCATTGAAATGAAGAACTGATGGAATACTTTAGATTCTATATTTTCTTCATTGAATTTTTCTTTTTTCTTTTGAAATGCTGAATTAGTACATGCTGAACATGCATTTCAAGGGCGTATCAGCAGTGAGTGTAATGGGAGCAATATGACATGATGAAAATTGTATTTGTGTGTTTTTGTCCAGTAGTTTTTTATTTTTATTTAGTGAACAGTTGATTTGTGAATATGTTGATTCTCAAAAGATGATAAGATTTCTTTAGAAATGATAATGGAATATAATGTTTTTATAAAAGAAAAAGACAGTCAGAGAGGCATTTGATAAAGTAATGGAAACTTTAAGTAGGAGAAAATATGAACAAATGTAACCTTTAATATATGGTCAGAAATCACAAACTTTCAGCAACATTGAGATCATGCACCATCACTAATATGGTTCCACTAAATATGAATCAAGTCCAGATAAATGAATATATAATTTTTTGATACTATTAAACTCACAAACCAAGTTGAGAATATCGAGTTAAATTTCTTCCTATACTAGTGTTAGCAGTATTCTAATGAAAATCAGGACATGTGGGGTTGATTCCTTTACGTATGCTTGCTCTTCCTTTCATAGCAAGGTAGCATTGGGAACCAAGCCTTAGAGGGAAATTCCTTGCTCTGATCCTGCTTTTAGAATCATACTAGAGGAAAGGATTTTCAGCTTCTTTTTGATGCCCATCATAGTTATCTTCAATGACAGGCACGAGATATATGTGCTGTTGTCTTTTTCCCATGTCTCCAGGGATAGGTGCTCAAGGGAATCATAATGTGGAAAATAGGACTAAAGCTCTGGGTGTGTTAAAGAGCATGTGGAAGGAGACATCACTGTTAACCCACAAAGTGTGGTGGTCTTGCAGCCAGAGTGCAACAGCCAAAGGTGCATTTTGATTTTCTTTCAAAGATGCTTGCTATTTCTTGCGTGAGTGGTGTAGCATCAAGAACAGACAACAGAGCCTTTTAGGGAAAAATCTTCACTTGGCTCCTTGCTCTTCTTTCTTTTGGAAAGTAATACAGGAAGGAAGGATTTCCAGCTTCCATCCCTCTTAGTTGCCTTCTATGACATGAAGGGAATACGTTGGTGGAATTCTTTCTTTCCTTTCGAAAATTATTCTTAAGATATATTTAACTGCATTTGGAAAAGTGGGTGGAAGGAGAAAGTCAAGAGTAAATGTGAATAAGAGCAAGGTTATTAGGTTCGGTAGGCTTGAGAGACAGTTTAATTGGGATGTAAGTTTGAATGGAGAAAAACTGAAGGAAGTGAAGTGTTTTAGATATCTGGGAGTGGACTTAGCAGTGAGTGGAACCATGGAAGTGGAAGTGAGCCAAAGGGTGAGGGACAGGCAAAGGTTCTGGGAGCGATGAAGGATGTGTGGAAGGAGAGAATGTTAACTCGTAGAGCATAAATAGGTATGTTTGAAGGAATAGTAGTTCCAACAATGTTATATGGTTGTGAGGCATGGGCTATAGATAGGGTTGTACGAAGGAGGGTGGATATATTGGAAATGAAATGTTTGAGGACAGTATGTGGTGGGAGGTGGTTTAATCGAGTAAGTAATGAAAGGGTAAGAGAGATGTTTGGAAATAAAAAGTGTGGTTTAGAGAGCAGAAGAGGGTGTGTTGAAATGGTTTGGACATTTGGAGAGAATGATTAAGGAAAGATTGACACAGAGGATATATGTGTCAGAGGTGGGGGGAACAAGAAGTAGGAGACCAAATTGGAGGTGGAAGGATGAAGTGAAAAAGATCTTGAACAATCGGCACCTGAACATACAGGAGGGTGAGAGGCATGGCAGAAATAGAGTGAACTGGAACGATGTGGGAAACGGCATTTCCTGTCGGTGAGGCAGTGCCAGGAGACAGATGAAGAATGGCCCATTCACTCACACACAAATGCCCACATACATACAAAACATACATACACTTGTACATATTCATCCTTGCTACCCCACCACAGAGGAAAAAGCATCACTACCCCCTGCCCCACAAAATAGTGCCTTCTGATTAAGGGTAGCTGGGTGGGAAAGGTTGGCTTGGGTAACGAGATGCATGTTCAACTAACCATTGAAAGGAGTATGGAGCTTTGGTTTCTGTGCATTACACACAACAGATAGAGAATGGATTAGGTCTTAGTCTGTTACAGACTATCTCAATGCAGGATATGGCAATCAAGTATGAAATTCCATGCATTCATCACCCTCCTGCATGTTCACTCATTTTTTCACCTAGGTTTCCCCCTTTCCTTGTTCCCATAACTTTACGAATATCTTAGTTATTCTCTCCTCACTCACCTTGTCCTAAGGTACCAACCAATTCAATACACACTTGCCCCATACACTCTTAATACCATACCTATATTTCTTATGCACCTGCCCCATACACTCTTAATACCATACCTATATTTCTTATGCAATCAACTCATACCAAATGAATTTTTTAAACACAACCAACCTTTTCTATACTTTCTTTTTTAAAATTTGTGCTACATCTAGATCTCTGACACCCATTTCCTTCAGAATTCCCTTGAGGGGGTGGCCATAGCAAAACTGTATCCATAATTGAACTCCAAATCTGTCCTAAATTGAGGGAAACTTTCTGAAAGTTGATATATTGTATAGAAACAAATATTAATAACTAATAAGCAAGGTACTCTCGTACCTCAAAAAAAAAAAAAAATTTTGTCACTACAATTGTGTCCAACACATCTTGTCCCTTAATTCTCAACTGTGAAGTACATTTGTCTATAAGACACTGATAAATAAGGGTTCCTGCTAATGTTTTTTAATCTACTAACCTCATCTTTAAGGGCTTCCTCACTAAGCCACTTTGTAAGTGGCTCAAAAACTTTTTTTAGCTCTTCCATCCGCTCTTTGGCTCCCTCTCCTTCATCAATCGTAAGTCCTTCCTTTGCCACATTCTGGAATTTCTTTCCCTCAAACTCTGGTATGGCATTAATAGCATACTCGTCAATGGCTTCAGTAAGGAAAAGCACCTCGTATCCCTTCTTGATAAGGCGTTCCACAAAAGGTGAATTTTCCACCTAAAAGTAAAAATTTCAATAGTTTTATTGTTCAAATATAAGGCTCACTTTAAAACATTAAAACATACATCTCCACAAAAACAAGCAAGTTTATATCATCAACTTTTGTTTGGATTTAAAAGGTTAAGAACTATATTCCATACCTCTGTTCTTGATGCACCAGCCATGTAATATATATGCTCTTGTTTTTCCTTCATGCGTTCAACATATTCTGCTAGCGAGGTCAGTTTATCCCTGCTTGCTGATGACAGGAAACGCAAAAGTTTAGCAAGACGAGTACGGTTTGCAGAATCCTCAATGGCACCCAACTTTATGCTGGAAAGTAATTGCATTATTTGCAACACATCTAATAAAGTTCTCAGAAACACCAACATTTGCATGTGAACTTGGACCAGACTTATTAGTCAAGCAAAGTACATATTCATTATTTTGCATCAAAACTGCAGTTTGATACGAGCATGAACAAAATACAAGTTAACTCACTTGGTAGAATACTCCTTCCAGAACTTTTCATATTCTTCTGGCTCCATTTTCTTTATCATGTCAAGAGTCTTTCGAACCAATTTCTTCTTTATTACTTTTAAAAGTTTGTGCTGCTGAAGGGTTTCACGTGATACATTGAGAGGCAAATCATCAGAGTCCACCACACCACGGATAAAACTCAAATAATTTGGCATCATATCCTGGAAAACAGGAAACATACAGCCCAAACATAATTCTCAACAGTAAGAAATTCATATCCTGAAAAACAAAAAATATTATACAGCCCTAAAAATTCTCAATACGAAACTATCCTCTATATTTTAAGTAGTAAGACATGCAAAATTTTCCCCAGTCCAAAAATATCAAGAAAATTTGTGGCTACTATCATCCACTCTCCTATGCAAGACCAGTGGACAACAAAGTCCAAGTTTCCATGCCTGCTGAAATATTCAGAACATCATTACTATATGTTTTATTATGGTATCTTATTCCATAATTGTTTTTTAATTTCAGTGTTTAACCCTCTCTACTTAAAATAACTTTCCTCCCATACCTGAGATTTCTTCATAATACTTTAATTTTCCAAAAGAAGGAACAGAGAAGGGGGCCAGGTGAGGATATTCCCTCAAAGGCCCAATCCTCTGTTCTTAACGCTACCTCGCTATCGCGGGAAATGGCGAATAGTAGAAAAAAAAATCTATTTACTCATATGCTTTCTCCAGATCCTTATATGACATACAAATCCTTCCATTTATCCACGAATCTCTCAGACCTGCAAAGCAAACAACTGATATATATATATACCTTCTATCTTTCCTGGAACTTAACAGTTCCTCCATAATCTAATCTAAAGATCTGTGCATACCAACACACCCTCTATCACTCTCCCATACAACCCATATAATTCTAAACATACCTTCATCTTCCTTGCATTCATACAATGACATTATATGTCTGTTTATGTATATATGTTGATATGTAAATGTACATATATGTACATACGTATTTATAGGAGTGGATGGGTCTGTTTCCTGGTCCTACCTTGATGTGGGAAACTGCAATCTATAGACTGAACCAGGGCATGCAAATCATCTGAGGTAAACCATGGAAAACAAGGAGCTGTGGTTTTGATGCATTACACATGGCAGCTAGAGGTGGTGTGAATGAACGTGTCCTTTTTTTTGTCCGTTTTCCTGGCGCTGCCTAACTGATGCAGGTGGTAGCAATGCTGTTTCCTTTGGGGCAGGGTAGTGACAGGAATGGATGAAAGCAAGCAAGTATAATGTACATGTGTATATATGTATAAGTGTGTATGTATATGCATTTATATGAGAATAAGTCGATATGTATACGTATAAGCGTGTATGGGCATTTATGTATATGTGTGTATACAAGTGGATAGGCTATTCTTCGTCTGTTTCCTGGCGCTACCTCCCTGACACGGGAAACGGCGATCAAGTATAATAAAATATAAAATATATAATTGGAGGTGGAGAGATGGACAAAGAGTGAGTGATCGAGGCCTGTACATAAAGGAGGGCAAGTAGCGTGCAAGGAACAAAGTGAATTGGAACAATGCGATATACCGGGGTCAACATGCTGTCAATGGACTGAACCAGGGCACATGAAACATCTGGGGTAAACCATGGATAGATAGGTGTGATTTCGGTGCATTACACGACAGCTAGAGACACTGAACGAATGTGGCCTTTTGTCAGTTTCCTGGTGCTACCTCGTTGAAACGGGGTAGCGATGCTGTTCCTGTGGGGCGGGGTAGCAACAGGAACGGATGAAGGCACACAAGTATGAACATGTACATTATACATTTTTTTTCTTTCATACTATTCGCCATTTCCCACATCAGCGAGGTAGCGTTAAGAACAGAGGACTGGGCCTTTGAGGGAATATCCTCACCTGGCCCCCTTCTCTGCTCGTTCTGGAAAATTGAAAAAAAAACAAGAGGGGAGGATTTTCAGCCCCCCCCTTCCCCCCTTTTAGTAGTCTTCTATGACACGCAGGGAATATATGGGAAGTATTTTTTTTCCCATCCCCAAGGATATATGTACATATATACGTATATGTGTAAATGTAAATATATGTGCATTCATGTATGTATACGTGTTTATGAGTGGATGGGCCATTTTTCATCTGTTTCCTGGCACTACCTTGCCAACATGGAAAACAGCAATTACAAGTATAATAATAAATAAAATGTAATGTCTAACTACTGTATGGAGGTTCATTCATTCTGCCTACTATCAGGCCAGTCTTGCCATAATGCAAATGCTATTGGTATCAACCTTCTCCATAGATGAAGTGCAATTCATTAAAGTGTAACACATATTATGGTGCAAGTGAAATCATCAACCACTTCCAGCACCAACCCCACCACCATCAGTTCAAGCCTAACAATAATTACATGAAAAGTACCAGTGTACCCTTAACTGTTCTATTATAGTATCTGTACATGTTTAAATGTACAGCATGTTATTACAAGGTAAATCCATATTTACAGGGACACAAAGTACTAATCATCCGGTGTATGACCCATCCCTTTAATCTACCAATTGCTTTCAGTAACTTAACAGCTTTAATACATACTGCATCCATAGACTACTGCCTTTTGATTCATACAGCCTTCAATTATAATCCCTTAAATAGACCTTCCTTTCACCTATATCCTTTGCATCAAGTTTTTTAATACATATACTTTCAGTTTAAAGTATTGGTGCGTATTCATTCAGCACCCAGAAACAAATTCGGGCAAAATATAAAAACCATAAACCATCACAAAAACTGCATTCAGGACAAATATCCTTACAAACCTGAAAGTCATCTGTGATGAACACTCTTCGAACATAGAGCTTAATGTTGTCAGTACGAGTACCATACTTATTGAATGATTCGGAAGGCTGAACTTCTGGGACAAACAAGAGAGACTTGAATGTCACTTCTCCTTCAGCAACAAAGTGAGTCTTTGCTAGAGGGTCCTTTGAATCCTTGCTCAGGGTCTTGTAAAATTCATCATACTCTGCATCTTCTATATCAGCAGGTCTGTAACAATATATGCCAAATAAATTTTATAGCGTAAACCCAAAATAGTGATGGTAAACCTCATCCATAATGTAAATGCTCATTTTAACCCTTTGATGCCTCTAAGACTTTACATATGCAATGCAATGCCTCATATTCACAAGCAGTTTTACACCTAAATTTCAATGACATGCACCAATGCTGGGTGGTAGCTCAGGTGGTAGTGCACTAAGTTCTCCACATAGTTATCTGCCAGCCATGCTAATGAGAAAATTGAGGAAATTTAAGTATAAGTAGCTTTTGGGCTCGATATAGGGGACCAGGCAGACAATCTTGAATAATCCAACTGTCTTCACATAAGATGGGGACAGCTCTTAGACTCTAAGCACCAAATGTTTACCAAGATGGGGCAGCAAAAGGTTTTCTAGTTACAGTGGAGGCAGTACTGCCACCATCCACATAACACTCCAGCCAATTGTTGCATTTGGTTATTTTAGATTTACTTTTATCAAAAAAACTATTGAAAATAACAGAAAAGGTGGTTTTACTGTACATAGAAAAAAAAGAAATCAGTAATCAACACTTTAGCAAGTTAAAATAAATCATGGGTAGTAGCAACTTGACACCAGAAACTTACTCTTGTGCTTCTTAGTGTAACGTGCCAAAACACAAACCCTGGTGCAAGCAGTACATGAAATCCTAGATTATTTTTCTCACAATGAACACATTTTAAACAAATACATTTCTTAACTTGGAAAAGAGTTATGAGGGTTTTAAAGGGATAACCTGATGGGACGTCAGGAGTAAGGACAGCCATGGAGTAAATTATGCAAGTGTTAAAATCTAAAAGTTATTCCTCTATCTTTGGCATAAAAAAATTCTCAATCCACCTTCATATGTTCATGAGGAATCTCTTCCACTGGAGGGTCACATTCAATGAAAATGGTGTATTAAGAAAACCTACTCAAACTCGATAAAACTTGGATAATGCATTTCACAACTTTTCTTACTTCTTCCCTTGCTACAAGTTAGCCCTGCCTCAGGCAAAATCTTAGCAGTAATTGAGCACGTAAACTAAGACCACGAAAAGTAGTCCATTTTTTGGCAACTATGCATTTAACCTAACTTTTAAGTCAACTTACTTTCGTGTCCAAATGGGTTTAGCATCATTAACCAGTGTCCAATCCCAAGTAGTTTTGGAAACTTTTTTTGTCTTAGGTTTGTCTTCTTTCTCCTCTTCTACCTTTCCTTCTTCATCTTCTTCCTCAACCTGTAACAATAATCAACATATAATTTCAAATCCCTTTGACACCTTGTGTTGGTATATTCAAGATGCATTTCAAGAATACATTACATCAAGTGAAAGCATATGCACTTGCCACCAGTAGCCTGCCCCAAGGTTCAGGAGGAGGGGGGGGTGTTATATCAATAAGAACATGGCATATGACAATTCAAAAGTTTGATAAAAGTTGTTTATAATTTATACCTACAAGACTCCAATGGTACTTTAACTGGTGGAAACTGAAGAACCATATAAAAATAAATATGTAGCAAATACAATACAGCACATAGCCCTTTGGCCATGGAACCAATTTTCATCTACATTCCCAAGGAGTGTGAATTCTCCAGTATAATATCAAAACTTTTTTTTTACATTTCATCCAGATAAAGCACCAAGTTTCCATATCTGGCATAACTTCTTAAAAATATAGCAAGGTAAAGCAAGAAAAAAAAGGAAAGTTTTTATGAATAAAAAGCGAAATGTGGTGAAAATTTGCTCAAGGTAAACAGATTTCTTGCCCATAAAAAAGTTGCCAACTTTTCATCAAAATTTTTTTATATATCTTTGCTTCATAATTCATACTGCAAAATCATAATGGGTACAAAATAGGAAAACGCTCGGCAGTCAAGTGTCACTAACTCAAATAATCAAAAACAAATACTTCTATTTAAGCATTCAATACACAACAGATTATCTTGAAAATGTAACATCCATAAATCACACAAATATTGAAGATAAAAATAAAGAAAAGCAAATGACAACATGGGTGGTGCCACTCAGATGACAGTCATTCTTTATGCAAAAGGTTTCAGCCAGCCATCACATGGGGGTAGCACCTTATGAGAGCTTGGAGCAGTTACCTGGTTGGAAAGGGGTGAGCAAACTGCATATGTATAAAATATTTTCTCTTATAGAATGATAGTATACCACAAGAAAGCAAATTGTGTATTACAACCTTATTAACAAGCATTAATTCATTTTGTGCAAGGATCCAATTTTTTTTCCAAACTGGAGTTCTATAGGCTGTTCCCATCACTCATGTATCTCACCCATTTCAAAACTGGCATATCTTACAGTCCTTGAGGAAAGCACCATGTTAACACTTTGGCAAGGATACCCTTATCAATGTGCTACATGATTTACAATGTTTGCCATTACAGTAATCTGCTGAGGAAAGTCAGCTAGGCACCTGCAAGGCATTGAGGAAAAAGAATAGATTCCTTGTAGTAAAGTTACTTACGAAAATATTCTCTTTACAAACATTTCTGCCTTAATTCACATAAAGTGCATTTTATATGTGCAGTACAATAATACCTATTTACAAGACACTTCATACTTGTTATGAAGTACTTACAGCAAGGTAAATACCATCAGTTTCAAGAAATTACAAATTATTGAAAATTCCATAATTTGAGGGGTGTAAGGAGTGCAGATCAAAGCAGACTGGCAAGTGCAAATGATAGGACGTTTTGAGATTTTAATTAGTACATACCTTTCCCATTTCAATAGTACTCGAGTACAGCAATCAGTGTACTTAAGCTATGAATGAAAAAACTAAAATGAGCAGCATAAAGCAGGAATCGAGTGTATTCCCTAACAAAATCAAAAACTAGTAACTGGAGAACTAAAGGTATTACCTTATCTTCCTCTGTCTCTTCATCATCATCAACAGGTTCTTCTACTTCCTCGGTTTTTGATTCCCACAAGTAAATTGGGAAATTGATAAACTGAGAATACTTCTTCACCAAGTTCTTAACAGTATCAATCTCAACAAAGTCATAAGCTTCTTCCTTCAGGTGTAAGGAGACTGTTGTACCTGTCAAACATACAAAGTGGTCAAAGAGAGCAAGGATGTTTCAAAACTACTTCAGAGTCTACATGCCTAAGTAGACAACCATTGTGCATGTCTTGGGAGCGAGTTAGGGAATTTATAAACACAACTTTCCTACAAAACTAGGGTAACTATAGGAATTAACATGTTACATGAAAAGTAAGCAAGATAAAGATAATTGCCTGTTTTAGCATACACCTTTCTTAGAATAACAGCATGAACCACCTCACTCCACAGGTGGAGGTATATTACAGTATTACACATTTCATGAAACAAACACTGCCTTTCATAATTTTTTTATATTTAACCTTTATCTTCCCTGAATTTGTCTTTGCTAATACCAGTAGCAATGCTTAAATCATTCCCTAACAAATCTCATTCATTCCTTCCAATAATCATTCAGTACTCAATCCAATCTCCCATGTCTTTGGAACACAAGTCCAATGAATGCAACAGTCTGCCACTCAGGTTCATTCCCAACGAGTGCCACAATACACTTGCTTAAAAAGTCTATCCTTATCTCTCATGAACAATTTCAAGCACTCCCATGCTGCTACACTCAAGATAGTTTTTACTCTACATTTTTACCAAAAACCATATATGGATAATAAATATTTGTAAATGTGTGCTGCATGAATTACGATCATGTGAAAAAAAGATTTTCAGAATTTTGATGAGAGAAAACATAAGATGGAACAACCTTCTTTACTTCCATCTAACTATTCATTCTTTGCATATCAACATGTCCACATCAACCTATACACCACTAACCTCCTTTTTAACTAAACTACAATCAGCCACTAAAAGCATTTTTGAACCACTTCATAAAAGCAATACTGCTTCACCCCAGCATTAACCAGTATATATGCTACTCCATTCCTCTCAATACTACTCCATTTACTTAAGCAAACCAACCATTATTTACCTCTCTTAAGCGTGTCTCCACGAGGATCCTCAACTACAGAAAACTCTGCCGAGTCTGACTGCCAAACATGTTGCTTGTCTGCATTATGTTTACTCGTGACTACTACACTGTCAGCAACAAGAAAAGCAGAGTAGAATCCAACACCAAACTGACCAATTAAGTCGTTAGCCTGTTGAAGAATGGTAATCGATTTCAATGAGGGTCAAGTGTGTCTAAATAAATCGTTTTCAATGAAGGTCAAGTGTGTGTGTCTAAATAATCATATTACTTTAATCAAACATGGGCACCCATTGCTTACTAACCTGATCTGTACTTTCAGAGTCCTGAAGTTTGGAAAAGAATTCTGAGGTTCCTGACTTTGCAATGGTGCCCAAGTTGTTGACAAGGTCTGTTCTGGTCATACCAATGCCCGTGTCTGTGATATGAAGGACGTGATTGTCCTGAAAAGAGAATATCAAATTTAATACATGGTTTATATGTGATATAGAGGACATGATTGTCCTGAAAAGAGAATATCAAACTTAATACATGAAGGTTTAAATGAAGAATGTATCTAGAGAAATGCATCAACACAGTACTTACTTTATCAGCTTTAATTCGAATAACCAATTCCGAGTTCGTATTAAGTTCCTCCTTATCAGTTAAGGACAAGAGACGTATTTTGTCCAGAGCATCTGATGCATTGCTGATCAACTCTCTCAGGAAGATCTGCAAAATGTTGATTTATGTTATGATCAAATATGGGAATATATATGTGCAAAATTCAGGAATGGAAATGCAATCTTATCAAAAATTTAAGGACAATACAATATGTTCTTACCTCCTTATTTCTATAAAGAGAATTAATGATCAATTTCATCATACGGTTCACCTCTGCCTGGAAAGCATGTTTTTCTGCCTTGTCTCTCATCTCTTTGATCTGCAATTTCAAAATTACACTAGAATTAAACAATCACTCATGTATAATACTACACATACTAACACTTAACTTACAATTATTTCAAATTAACTAAAATACCCATTTGTAGTCTACTTGCCCATTTCAAAACAGGTTACAGGAACCAAGATTAACATCAAATTCTAATCCATGAACAAATCAAGTGAATTTAAACCACATGCAAGGACTGTCTATGTGTAATCAAATGAGGTTCATATCAACTAACCTGTGCCACATTGAGCCCATCCAACTTAATTGCCTCCTCTTCCCTAGCCACTACATTATCATCTGTCCGTGAGCCTTCCATACCAGCACCCAAATCTTGTTCCACCTTCTCGACTCCATCACCACCTTCATCTCCCCTCACACAACCTGCAACTAACATAAGTAATGCTTACCTTCATAAAGACTTAAAAGTATTAGTTACCTCAGGTTGAGGAAGAAATTTCAGAATCCACTACTTTTACATAATTTTGTGAAATTAGCTTTCCATTTGCATTACAATCCTCAGAAAGAATGAAAAATCCTAGAAAATTATAAATTACATAAATCTGAAATGTCAAAATCAATTTTGCATGCCCTGCTCTTCAAAAAAATTAGTAATCTAATATGCAGGTTTCAAAACTTGCAAAACTTACTCTTTGGCAGTCCTGCACGCACAAGACATTCTAGATACAAAATCACATCTATGACCTACAATACTATCTGGTGGATAAACATAAATCTCAATGGCTTGGAAAGTCATGCAAGCTTTTCACAGGTTCTGTTGACTTCTGAAAATTACCTATTTCAACCCCTTACTTTGAAATAAACTTCACTATAGTGCTAAAAATCATGCTCTAGAACTGCTGTAGTGTTCTCAACACTAACACTGCCGAAAAACAAAATGCACTGATGCTCACCTTAACAGGTAAATTACCAAATCAGCATTTGGGAATTCTTTACAAAAATTTACGTCGTAAAATGTACTACAAACCGGTAAAAGTCGTTCAAAAGACAAACGATAAAGTTATTCAGAATTACAAAGAACTAAACTTAGCATTTTACTGTTTGAACCACACAAATCCCTCACTTTATGCAGGCTTAATGTTCTGTGAAGACCTTGCACAGAGATATAGTGCATAATTCAAACCAATAAACAGAAAAAGGGAATGTGTGCAATAACAAGATCATGCCAAATGTATTAACCAGATCATTTAATTAGTGCACATCAACAGAAATGAAATTTTATAAAAGGGCGACATTTTGATATGGATGCTTGGATGTCATTAACAAGCAAAGTTGCAGGGAAATCACAGAATCAGGTACATCCAAACTGCATACAAAGCACAGATCCCCACACAATGGTGTAACTGCGAGAATGATCAGCTGGCAGGAACTTGTTGCGTTATACCCAGGAGCCACACATCCCAATCACCAAACAATTTTAGAAACCCACTGCACACCCACATTGCAGAGAATTTTGATAGCAAAAAGGACTAGTATTGGTAGGTTCCTCGCATTACAGGGAAATCTCAATGATCCCACACAAAGTGAGGGATGGGTGTACATTTTTTTTCTGGGCAAATGTAATATACAAGTGTTAAGTTGCTGCAACAGCTTAGTTTCATAAAAGAAATTATATGCAGACAAAAATATTTGTACTAGGAAGTGGCCTTCAAGTTTCACAAATTATCAAAATCTGCCTCAGCAAATACACTAATATTCCTTCATTTGGATCAATCATGGGCAAGGGTAAAAAAAAAAAAAAAAAATCTAGATTTCAGGCACAATATTCATATTCCCTCTCAAGCCAGTTAAAATCCAAATGCTGTTTGCCTCAAAGCCAACAGAAGCCATATCAAGGGTGGTACAATTCTATACAAGCGTCACTACCTTTGGATAAGATAAGTGATTTTGTTCAATAAAAGTGTAAAGTTAAAATATGACCATATTGTACAATTTAATGAACATCCTGAATATGGCATTACTGTATAGGGACAAGTGTAGTGATAAGAGTAAAATTAAGCAATACACCAGCAAAAAATAGAACATTTCATACTCCCAGCAATACTGGTTTCTCAATGATCAATATTATAATAGAATTATACCATTCATACCATCAAAATGGGTATGCATGTTACATAGGCATGGAATCCTATGTAGCAGATGAATTATGCTGGTTTATTTCTAGTAATGCAAAACAAAAGGACTTTTGGAAAGTGGTTTGAAAAGATAAATTTCCTGTGTACAATTAAATGTGGAGAAGAGACTGCAGCGAATGGTACTAAAGTTGAATTTAAGAAATGGGGGAAACTTGTTGAATGATAAGCTAGTAATTTCAGTATATGTATGGATACAGAGATGTCAGTGGATCATTAGAGTGCACACATTACCAATGTATAATAGCATGGGAGACAAAGGCAAGTGTTCAAATTACTGAGGAACATGATGGCAGAGTTTACCTGTCAAGTTGTACAGGAGAGTGGCAATTGAGAGGGTGAAGAAATTTACAGAGCATCAGATTTGGGAGAAATTTTCTTTCAGGAATGGCAGAATAGATTAGGTGTTTGCTTTTTACGAGATGACAAGATGCGTCATCAGAGGAGGGGTACTCAAAAAGAGGGAGACCAAATTGGAGATGAACAGATAGAATAAAAAAAAAATTCAGTGCTTGGGACCTGAATACGCAGGCGAATTAAAGCTATAGACAGGATAGAGTGAACTGTAGATGTGATATACTGGGGTTGAAGTGCTGTCAATGGATCACTAAGGCATACAGCGGACTTAGGTGAAACTATGAAAAGGTCTGTGGGGTTTGGTTGTGGACTGGGGTCCGTAGTTTTGTTGCATTACACAACGAGCTATTTCTGGAAAGCACAAACAAGCATAAAAATCAAACATTTCAGAAACTTAAAAGTTTTATAGGATGTGTTTTCTTAAGTGTATTACATACTTTTCCAACATATGCAATAAGTACTGACGTAAAGTTCTGTGCTCAGTAAATAACTACATTAATAACCTCTGAGCAATGGCTACTCATTTTAGAAACTATCTAGTGTGCTATGACTACAAAAATACCTGTAAGTGCATGATCTGCAGCAAAATTTTATCGCATTAAGGCAGTAAGGTCCAAGTAAATCATAATGATAGAAAGGTAGGAAATAAGCAAACAAATATTAGTCGAAACACTAGGTGCCCACTAGTTCAAGTACAAACTCTCAAAGGAGTACATGACATGCATCCAGGTAAGTCATTACATGTGCAAGACCTTTCCTATGTTTCAAGGCCCAGCCAACTTTGTACAACAGAAAATAGTTGCTAAACAGGTGAAAAGTGCCAATCCAGGCCAGGCTGATGAAAATCGTAAAGATATCCTCGAACTCCCTAAAAATGGTAGCTTGGGACAGACATAAGGCGCTCAAGTCCTAACAATGCCCTAAAAAAAGTAAAGCCTATCCTAATTCCAAGATGTAGATATGGTTTGATGAACATTAGCCCCGGTAATTTTACACATTCCACCTACAATTTTTTTTTTTTTTTAGTGGAGCAACATACGTCCTTATTCTATCAAGAATAAACGTAGATCAGTGTTTCTAGTGGGCTGGGGAAAATAGATCTCCCGATTACATATAAAGTTCATAACTTGGGTGTAGACTGCTCTATACACACTATCCAGAGATGTGGCAGTCTTCTGGGACGAAAAAAAAAAAAAATCGGCTTCTACTGGGTAACCACTGGCCTATTATCTTGTGGCAAAATTTTTAGGGTGCACCAGTGGCACGTCGTACCCTTATCACACTGTGGGTATCAAACAACTAAGAAGTATAATCAGCAGCTCCATAAATCTACAAATTGTAGAATATTCTGTGCAACCATTTCATAAAGCGGTTCCCTTAAATATTACCCTTCAATTTTGAAATCCATTGGAAATATCCTAAAGAACAGGATGAGCTGCAATATCTAAAGCTTACTCTAGGTATATTTATATGTCTACGGGAGATTATTTCAGCATCCACAGATCACAGCACATCATGAGCCTCCCTACAGTCCAAATCTTCCTGTGAACCATGGTAAACCACCAGGTACCTAGCAACAGCCACTTTGGCCACTTAACTATTGCCTCGCCAACTAAGAGTTTACTAATACACCTAAAAAGTCGTTCTTAGCACAGTACCGTGCTGACGGATGATAGAATACGACCAACACCAACACCTTGCCAACAAACCAATTTCCCTCAATTCTACTAGTCCACTAAGGACAGACGAGGGACTTACAATTACAAAAATAAAGAAATTGTACTTTTCATTAATATACTCTTAAAATATCTAATAAAGCTACCACAAAATTTCAATGTCCAAAAATTAAAAACATATCTCACCAGCGAGGAGCAAGACAGCCAAGATGAAATACCGGTAACTTGACAACATTTTCACTCCCATATTCCCAGACTTTACTGCGCAAAGCGCCCTCAGTTACTGCCCATTGATGTTTTCCTACTCCAGAGATTCCTAGGCTCCACCTTTAGGAGGCGTGGCTATACCTCCTGGCCAATCAGCACAAACCACGCGCGCTCCACAACCAATTGGCTCCTGGAAAGTGTTTCTGAGAGGGCAGAGTTGGCTTGCTGTCATTGGCTGCCTCGTACAACTGGCGTTCGTATGAATGATGAAAACCCATACTTTTAGAATGTTGTTCTAAAAAATGAATGATGTTTTAACCATATTGATACATAAATTACGGATAAAGAAGTAGTTCTTTCACACCAATATATTCTAGTAATATTGTTTTACCTATAAAAGCTCTTTTCCTCCAAAAACAGTATATCTAAACTTATAAATATATGTTAAAAGCACGTATAAAGCTGGCGTTCGTATTATGTATTGTTTACTTATTATTCATTAATGTGATATTCTCCTTTAATCATATATGTTTAGACTTCTGTTACATGCGATAAGATGATATAAACTCTCATCATTCTTGTATTATTAGGTTTGCTCACGCAAGCGTACCCAGTACCTCGCCCACGTGTAGCCTCTGGTACTTTCCAGAAGAGGAAGTTCCACCTGCCGGATTCTTCTCGTTGTACCGTCCGTAATTTGCCGGAAGGAAGCACGTGGGAATCTAAAAGCTCTAATATCCAACACATTCCTAAGTCATCATGAGAGGGATGAGAATCTTTGGGTAAACGACGGCTAGGAGATGACACCTAAGCTCATTTAAATGAATCGTTCAATACAAGAATTAATCTTAAATTCATCGTTTAGATTACCAGTCTCGAATTATTAACTTTAGAGGTTGTCACAGCTTAAGCTTTATGTTGATATAAAGTACTATGTACTATATATGCGTACATATAAACTTATGTGCTAAATTATTCTTACTGATCTGTTTAATAAAAAAGGATTTTACGTTTGGTGATACATTACTGTTTTGAAGGTCTCAAAATTATAAATACACGGTAGTAATTTATCTTAGAATGAAGAGAAAAGTTAGACAACCAAATTAGAAAGAACACGGACACACAAATCTTCAGCAAGATTATGGAAAAGGAGACTTAGTCTATTTTTGATGTTTGTTTGTTCTCCCGAATTTGAGCGGCATATTCCCAACAAATACGTTTATTTACTGCTGACTTAGGACTATACTAGATTTGGCGAAAGTATAAACAATTTACTTGCTTTATTTTGTTTCTTATCTAATCAAATATATCCTTCTTGCCTTTTCTGATATTTCTATTGGCCTTTGAGAAATATTATCTATGAATTATGCCATTATTTTCTTCCATTTTAACCCTTCTCTTTGATATTTTTGTCTTTTATTTGATCTTTCTATGCAATGAATGTCTTCTAGTTTGAATTTATTTTTTCCCAAATTACTCATTCCTTAAAGTAATATTTTGTCGGCTTTTGGCATTTACTGATTGATTTAGTTGATCTATCTTCACTTCTTTAACGTTACCTTACTTTGTTTCAATATTTCTGGTGTAACAGTATAATGAGAACTCTACACCTTGGTCAGACTCCCATTATATATATCTATGAACGGCACTTTCTCCTACTTTTTTCCCCCAATCTAAACTGATAATTGGAAAATATTGGAGGGTATCTTCTCTATATTAGCAGATTCAGCCACATCTCGCTTTCTGTAGGTTATACTACAGCCTCCCATCCTGGTATTCACTTTCAATGCTTCTTTTTTCACTGCTCTTTATTGCTCACGTATCAGAATGGTGGCAGACTTTCCTAATGATGTATAGTAGTATACAAGGACTGAGCATAGTTATGCCAGCGTTAATCTACTACGAGTGTGAAACATGGACAGTGAACAGAGCAGACAGTGACAGGATTCCTGCTGTTGATAAAATTTTTGAAGGGTATTAGCAGTTAACATTTAGGGTTGAGGACAGAAAGACAAGGGGTGTGGTACCACAGAGTGGGTTACGTGAAAAAGATGCATGAAGACAGGTTAATAATGATAATCCTTGGGAGATGAACACCAGAAAAAGCAGGACAGGAAGGCTGCTCATCCAGATTGGGGAAAGAGCAGACACATTTTAGGGAGAGTACCCAAGAATGGGATGTACTTGTAACATGTTTGGAGAGAGCAGCCTAGATGAGCTTTTGCTGTGCCAAGATGAAAGAATAAGGGATATTGCTGTATGTGCAGAGTAAACAAAGAGGTATATAGATATATTATGTCTACATTAAGCAAGGAGCATCGATATATTTGTCGACGATAAACAAGGATGGGTATCGATATACATGTCCACCACATATTAAGTGGGAAACAGACAAGGAGCTTAAAACACCATAAATGTGAGATGACTGCCGATAGTATCCCTGTCTTAAACATTAAACATACCTTCATAAGGATCCAACAAAATCCTAACAGAATCTGATGAAATACTAGGAAAAAGTCTAGAAATAAAAAGTGTAGGAAAAACCAAACTAGTTGTCAAATGATATTCAACTAACATTTTACTAAATGGAAGGAAATACAAAACAAAGTGGATTACCTGACAGCTAAAAATGTTCAAGTAATTTGCGTGACTCATTTGACCTTGTACAGGTAAACCACAAATCAATGAAAAGAAACAGTATGATAGACCTAACCTCACAATATATATTTTTTTCTTTTCTTTCATACTATTTGCTATTTCCTGCGTTAGTGAGGTAGCGTTAAGAACAGACGACTGGGCCTTTGAAGGAATATCCTCACCTGGCCCCCTTCTCTGTTCCTTCTTTTGGAAAATTAAAAAAAAAAGATAAAAATAAAAAAAGAGAGGGGAGGATTTCCAGCCCCTCACTCTCTCCCCTCTTAGTCGCATTCTACGACATGCAGGGATTTTTGCGTAGATCAAGAAGTGATGGTCCTAAAAACAATCCTAAGGCACTTCACTAGTGACCAATACCCATTTAAAGTAGGCTCCTCTGACATGTATCCTTTGTTTTCTATATCTAATATAAATACTTCATTTATACTTTCCCTTCTTATCTTAATTAAGAAAGTAATCTTTTAATATCATAATGCTGATTTTCTTTTTTTAAGAATAAATCTTACATGCACACTAACACAATAATTATGAATATATGCAACAGAAAGGATAAAGAAATAGGCAAACAAAGCTTTCTATTTATTTTTATAAAGCACTGAAGAATTTACATTGACATCCTCTCCTGTTTTAAAAGGGTCAAACCGTACTTCATAAAAATACTTCCTATAAACAAAATTTATTATGATTTCCAAGCTTGACCCAGGAGAGGAAAATGCCTCATTTTAAGTCTTAAATCTGTACGGAGTCATGAACAAAATTCACAATGATCTGAGAAGGAATGCCCTGTTCTTGGTGTAACTGTAGATTCCTGAAATCAATATATATATATACTTTTATGGTAACCACAGTCTATCATCTGAAAGGAACAATTTGTTTTGAGAGCGAGAAGATGAGGGTGCTTAACAGTAAGTCAAAACCACTCTTATCACAAAAACCTTATCACACACCACAACATGGCTGAAAATTACACCACTGTGCAAGGAACTTGTAAGTTAGAATCAATTTTGTGTAAAACTAAAGATAAAATATTCTATCCTGCATGGATTATTATTCCATACATATACTGTACCAACAAAACACCAGAACTAATGCATTTATAGTTTCAAAAACACACAGACCATAAAAAGGAAAATATTATACAGATTAACATGATATTTTCACCACAGGACCATCTTACAGCTGGAGAACCATTCAGTTGCTGCTGGTTCACATAACATAAAACAGTTCGGTTATACTTACATGAATGTCCCATATATTTTCATTTTTGTTTGAAACACATCTGAGACTCACAGATAACTAACAGAACTTATCTGCGATACATAATTTCAAAGGCATGTAGAAAAAAATATTGCAATGAAAATGAAATCTAATATATACATATGTGCTAAATTGCGACATGAACTTCAGCACTACATACACAGTATTCATGATTCACATTCTTTTGGGTGGGATTATTGATTATCTTGTTGCACTGCAAAGTACTCTTTATGGTGGGCAACCCTTTGAAATAGATTCGTGTCAACCTGTGTGTGCAACCAGGCTTGAACTAGACGGAGAACAGTGCTTCTGCTGGCAGAATTTTACTGCCAGCATTACCATTTGAAAATCTTCAGTATTAAAAAATCCTGAGCATTGTGATGCATACTTAATCTACATAAATTTATTTATATACAAGATGTTCAGCATTTCAGTCCATTACAATTCTCAACTGATGACTATTTCTAGTAGCCTTGTTATGTGTACAATCAAAGTAATCAAAGTGTACAAGGAAATATAAAAACAGCTAGCTAGAAAACATTCACATCCTAGAGATACAAGTGTATATAACAAACTGTGTTGGACAGCTGAAATCCACTAATGACGTTATGACTGACTGGCCTCTATACATCAAGAAATGGTGAATTTGAACTGATGAAAAAGTACATGACAAATGATGACATGGATTTGAAAGAGCAGTATCACATATGAGTTTCAAAACTTCCCACTGAATCTCACTTAACCAACAGTAATGCAATGCCAGATGGGAAATTTACAGGGTACTGCAAAACCATTTCACTGGTTACAGTTCAGGCAATCATTAGTGAATCATTTCAAATTAGTTATGAATAAATAGTCCCTTTTATATGCCAATAAATAATTTAACAATAAATTACCACTCAGTAATGTGGTCTGGCTTCTCCCCTGCTGAATATATCTCCCACATCCGCTTGAAGAGACGTTCGAGATTCCGTGCGTAAGTCTTGCAGTCAAAAAGAGGAGACTCTGTGCGTGCTTTCCACACCTTTGCACGCATAGCCTTTAGGCTGTTGGGAAAAGAGGATTTAGCATTAAGTAATGACACAGAGTGACCACTGACATACATCATTCAATTACAGTATAGACTCGTCTATGAGTCTACCTTGTGTGTAGGTCAACCACTGATTTTTGGCCAAGAAATCATTAATCTATGATATGTCTCGTGTACAGGTCAACACCAGTTTTTGAGGGTAATGGAAAAACAAATCAGGGGAAAAAAGCACCATATTTTATGGCATATAAAACTCATTTCTGAAAATCCTCATTGAAAAACACACTGGTATAAACTGAGGGTCACTGAGCCTGAAACACCGAGGGCCAAAGGCATATTTTTTACTGTAACTTTACACTGAAATGAGGGTAATTAAAAAAAATATTGAATATTTCCATTAAAGTACTTACTATAGCCAATCAGGATTGAATATTATCGCAATCTTTTTTTTTTTTTTTACTGAAAATCACTCAAAAAGCAATTAGTTAAATTTTTTGAACAACAAAAGAAAGAGTTGATTGCTTTCATCATGATTTATCCCACTTTCCACTGTAATATGTACGTCATTTCACCAAAAATATTACATTTCCGTGAAAGTATTACATCAAGCACAGTATAAATAGAGTATCATTGTAATATGACAGTTTTTTAAC
>JAUUDZ010464051.1:0-12089 GCA_032361705.1 Panulirus versicolor | reverse complement strand
CTATTCTGAAATCATCAGTCTATGCATAACTGAAAAAAAAAAATCGTTTCAAGATTTTATTGTACTGAGTGGCAGTGGACCCTGTATTACACAACATTGTAATAACCATGACCTATCCCTGATTTCAATTACTTTTTCAAATACAGGAAAAGGAAGGGAAATAGGTGATTTCTCTTAAGACTGATATTATGGCTAAAAGCTAAACCAGTGACTGGCATTTAAATCAATTTTCTGGATTCTGATGTGTGATAATTCATTGGGAATGTCTATCATGGATTTATATATTTCCTATAAATAGAAGCATTGTTACTTGCATCGAAACAAAGGAAAGATACCTCAAAGTCCCTACAAATTACCTTAAGGATGTATATTGTTTTATATCATCAAACAAACATTCATACACAAAAAAGTGAATTATAGTTTTAGTCTTTTCTCACTATGGTCTTAGTTTATCACATAAGTGTTATGGCCAGAGAGAATTGAGCCCAAAGCAGTGCAACTTACCAACTTTCCCAAGCTAACCTCACAAGCTGACTACACTGAAATGTTGGTTCACCTTCATAACAGTTTCTTTCTCTACACAGTTTTGAGGGTCACATTCACGACCAAAAACAAAACTAAACACAATTCTACCTCAACAAATTGTAGCATTTCAGTAACTTCTTACTTTAACTGACCTTGTATAGATTCCGATTCTATCAAAAAATGAAACATATAAAAACCTAAGCCACATACACAAGGCAAGTCACTTTCATATGAGCAGGCAGTATCCAATCATAAAATTTTTTCAAGAAAATCCTGCTTAATAGCTAAGCAACACTAAGTAAACTTTACTCTCCAAAGTTTGCTTATTTTTTCCTCAGCTACTGACTACAAACATACCAAAAAATCAATTGTTCAAAAATACTAAAAAAATAAGTGGCTTCATGTTATACATTTGGCAATTAAAACAAAGTTGAATACATTAATAAGGCACCAAAAATATGAATCTAGCAAACCGTTCACAAACTTAGGTGTAACCTACACTATACATCTATAAATATCTTCCACAGGTCAACAGTATTTACCCATCCAATAACTTCCTTTTTCCCCCTCCTAACACCCACTTTGAAAAAATAACAAGGAAAATATCCAGAAATTAACAGTTTACATGACCCATTTCTATATTTGGGTAGCTACCCAGAAGGATGTTCAAAATCGTGCAGTATTATTATAAACATAGTAAAATACATCAATATTTACAAAACCAAGCTCCAATGACAGATATAGAAATTTTCTGCCAGAGATTCCGGACTGTCATGCAAAAGCAACAGTTTTCCTTATTTTCTGACAAAATGGAGGCCAATCATCAAGACTGCACAAGGTTGCAAATGACCTAACTATAATCGATCTGGGGGCAACTTATTTTCTCCTGCTCCTGCAATCAAACTTCCACAGAACACTTGCAATCACTAAACTTGATTGACTTCCAACAAATAACTGGTCCAAAGGATATTAAAAAAGTGCTTACTTTTCAATATCTATTAATATCTGGAATAAAAAAATGCTTTTAGTCTATATAGCATGACTCCAGTCTAAAAAAAATCTTGCTTATACAGTAGTCTACAATTTGTACATACTACATTGCTGAATTATACCTTACTCGTAGTAACACAAGTAAACTATTTGATTTTTCTGATTTATGGGAAAATAGTGTATATTGGACTGTGTTCCATTTCTAGTATCTTTAAAAGATGATCTGATTACCTCTAAACAAAACTTCAACATGGTTAAAAAGAAGAAAACAGCTCTACACTCTACACTACCACTATTATTCAATTCAATGACCAGGATGGGTAAATACATATCCAATCCATTTTTTCTTCTTATCAGATAGTAAAAATCAGCAAGACATTTAGATGAAAATGAAATTGCGATGTGTTTCACTGTTACTACTTCCTGACTGGCAATAACTGGCAAACACACCAGAATGTATTCCACATATTCAGGGGAGTGCAATATGGACCTCAGAACAATGTGGTTCACTAAACGTGCTACATATTAATGCAAAAAACTTATCAAACTTTTTCACAGCAGCTGACATGGGTGGAGGCGTCACAACTAACAGTACCTGCGCATACATAAATTGCTCCCCTTTTTTTCATATACAAAAGATATCTTAAACCGATTCATACAACTGTATTTCAATATAATTTCAACAGAAGCACTGACTATATCTTCCTTAAAAGAACAATATAACACTGAGTTTAAGAATCCATTTAGGTAATAAACAAGTCTTATTTCAGTTAAGTACAATTCAATTCTAATACTTCCATTAAAAGTACATAAATTTCAAAATTTTAGTAATGCTGAGAAGTCTGATCTAAATTAACATTTCAATTTTACTTGGATTTAGAGTTCATTTAGATTTTATTCGAAATCTCACACAGGTGGTCCAATATACCTGTTAGTGATCCAATTCAGGAGGTAGCTTGTGTAAATTGACCCATATAATAACTTTCTTGTCTTGCTGTTTTTCCAAAGTTTACCAACAAAATATCAAGAATTTTCCTTTGACTAATGAAAGGTAGGGGTCTTGTCAATAGAATTGGTACTGAAGAAACTTTTGATTTTGCTAAAGTGGCCCAACACAGACTATTTTCCACCTATTCATCACACTTATGAAGGAAGATGACAATTATATTCATGAGGACATCATCATAAAATCTAAACAAGATGTCCACACCTACAAGTAAGGGAGTAAAACTAAAAACTAATAGCTATCTCATCTATCATGAAGACAAAAGAAAAACAGTGTTCAGCACAAAGGAGATAAATTTACAATACAATGAATCTCTGATTCTGCCTTATATTTATGTATATTCTTAATATTGCTTGTAAAGATGTACCAGTCCCTAGCATTTAAAAAGATTTTGGATCACAGGAGAGAAGGAACATTCATAAGCATGGAAGAATTCTTAATGAGAATACCAAAGAGAATTAAGATAGTTAAGAGGAAGGTAGGAAGGAAAGAGGAAAAGGAAAATGGTAGAAAATTATTAAAGGGAAGGATGAGAACAGAACTAGGAAAGATTTGGAGAAGTGAAAGAAGAAAGGTTGAAAGGGGTAGGAGGGTAGGGAATGAGATGAGAAAAAAAGAGGTAGGAGGAGGGGGAGAAGATTACAGGGAGAAAGGAGCGCCAACGAATAGAAAGACATGGAAAGAAAAGAGCAAGAGAGGGTAGTAAGTGCTCAATAGTGCTGAATAAAGTGAAGAACACTAAAACTATGAACATGGACAAGTAGATGTACTTCTTGGCACCTTTAATATTCTTGATAAACTCTAGCAATTTTCACAAATATGAAATATGTAATTACACATATTCCAATAATCAACATTAACTTTCCTTAATATATGAAATAAATACACATAAACTTCCCTTAAAACTTTAAAATAATAATGGTGCACCATGGCCACTCTTGCATAGATCGAACACTGCTGAACAATTAGAATCAGATAAACAAAATCCCTGACAGGATTAAGTCCAGTGTTTTTCTTACATGATGCTTTTGCGAAGAAGTCACTTATCCTGCATCATATTAATGAAACACTGGTCATAACATTTTGATTACATGCAGTACTGTGTTCTATATATTATGTTTTCTATAATGTGACTAAAGTTTCTATTATTCTTAGTAAGCTTCATATTATCCTTAAGAGAGCTCTTTTATCTTGCATAGTTAAGCAATGCACTAAATATCTAATCTTTAAGAAAAAATGATTTTACTAAATTCTGCTGTTTCTACATGATGCACAATAAGGTAATACAAAACTTCAAAAGCACTTGCTTTTCAAACAGCAGTGCAATAACTCACATCTTTGTTTTAAGTTTCTAATGTAATTCTTTACATTATATTTCATCTAATACTTTTATCTCTTTGCTCCTTTCTTCTACTTTTGTTTCACAAAATATCTATGAGCTTCTATGACTCCCTTTTTCAAAACTCCAGTGATCTTTTCATCTATAATACTTATTTCCACTTTCTCATTTTATCATATTTGCTGCCAGTTTTTTAAGAACTTTCCACTTTCTTACCATAAAACCAAAGCTTCACTTCTGCAAGCAACACCTTCATCCCATCCCATTAAACACAGACCATCCCAAATTTATACACTTCAATGAAAAATAATCCTGATGTCATTTTCCAAGCAGTAATGAGTTTATGCATATAAACCTATGTTTATACCTGTTTTAAGTCTTATTTTTCCTATAATCACAAATTTTGACTTCAGGAGTGCCTTGTATAAAAACCGAAAAAAGATCAAAAAAATTAAGTACTAATACCAAAATATACTCTTGAAACCATATAGTATGCCTCTCACTTTTCTTGTAATACCCTTTACTTTTATAGTACAGAGCAAAACTCATTTCATAGAATACCTTGGGCCCTTCGAATAATCATCACATTTGTATTTTCTGAGTTCAACTACGTTCATTCTTCTGTAAGTTGTATGACATTATTATCTAATTAGCCTACTTTTTCAACTCAACAATAGCATCTGAATACCATAATCTTGTCAACACATCATTTCAAAATAATACTCCCAATATCTTTCTCATCTATTCATTTATATTTATTTAACACATTCTACACATAGCAATTCCCATACTGAACAATTTCCTTAGGTTAACTGTGCATTCATACGGAGTAACATGGTTGTAAACTAAGTGATAGCTGCAGACCAGCAATGACAATATGTAAATTACCGGCTCTATAACATTTAATGTCTACTTGAACATTGCAGATTACAAGGATTCTTGTTTTGGATAATTAGATAAACCTGGCCACTTATTCATCTCATACCACACTACAATACTAGTCAGTAATTACTGTAAGCTCTGCTAATCACATAATTAAACTCTTAAGAGATCAGGTTCCCTTTCAATTATATAAATTCATAGCAAAAGGCTAGCATGTGAAATGCATTTATTGCTTAATACTTTATTTCATGATGAGACAGTGAAATATATTCAGTATCTATCAAATTGTTCAAGATGAAATCAAGATGGGGTAGAAGGGCAGCAAGTCTACCACAGGATATTGGGGTTACCACACTGAGGTACGTTTATATTTGTATAAGGGACACTTATGAAATAGAGGAACAAATTTTGACAGCATAGTCTGCCCAAGGAAAATTAATGTACCGACCCTTTTGCCAGCCTGCAGGGTTGAGGATCCCAGTTCCACAAATCTCGTTCAAATGAAAAATGCATAAAGTAGAAGAAAAATAGAGTATGAGGACAGGAACTAGTGGAGAAGACTGAATGTGAGGCCAGTGAATGACAGATCTTAAAGATTACCTGGCATTTGGAGGTGAGAAAGATCATGGGACAAAAAGACATAAGTGAATAATATTGATTCTTTTTCTTTATACCTGTTCACTGTTTCCCACTTTAGTAAAGTAGCTTCAAGAAAAGACAACTGAGCCTTCAAGGAAAAACCCTCTCTTAGCTCTTTCCCCTGTTCCTAATTTTGGATATCAACAACAAATCAGGGGAAGGTTTCCAGTCCTCTGCTTTCTGCCTCTCTTAGTCACCTTTACTTCATGCACGAGATATGAAGGTAGTATTCTTTCTCTCTATCCCCACAGAATTTGGCATCATATCATTGTAATCATTTCAGACACTTAGTAATTAGATAACAATGCTTGATTTTATTTTTTCATCCTTGCAATTCTGTACAAATGAGAGAATCATCCCATAAATATGATAACGGATGAATATACTCAGCAACTGGTACAAGTTCATTTTTCTTACAAGGAAAAGTTCTGTTTTTCTTACATGATTGTAATTTGATTCAAACCACATTTACCTCAAATAAGTATCTTTACGTATTTCTCTTAATAACATCCCAGTCTTCTAATGATCTTGATTTATCCAAAATGAAAGGGCAGGGCCTTGAAATAAAGAAAATTTGAGATGTTAACATTTTCAGCAATATGGACATTAGTCTACTCTTATGTAGCATGGTGCTGTGCATGTAAATCTAGAGGTATAATTTCCTGACTCAAAACTGAATTCCTCATACAATTCAGGTTCAGCTAGGTGGCCACTGAAGGTAACCTAAGTCGAAGATAAACATGGAGATTCTATGAATACTTGAATCTTCAGATCTACTGAGAATTCTAATTTCCATAATCAAAAGAAAGCAAAGGATTTCATAATCATATTGTTTACTCTTATTCTGTTCTCTCACTGTTAAACAAGAGAACTAATATTGTTCTTGATGAAATAGAAGATTAAAAAGCATAGATTTTAAAAAGACTACAGTTCTGATAATTACTAAATCATAATCTAACTGTAAAAGGTCAATGAGAGTATATACTTTACTACCAACATACACCAGGCACATGTCATATATTACTTCAGTATTCAACATAGGGCAAATACTAAATATCCCATGATCACCACAGATCTTGAACCTTTGATATCTACAGAGAATTGAACATCAGATAAGGAGAAAACACTAAACAACCACTTAATAACAATTCAGCACCACAGGTACAGGGTACTGCACAGCCAATGAAGAAGCACCACATAGTCTTAAAGAAACCTACTGGACTTAGTATCAAAAAGTATTGTTGACAGGGTGGAAAACATTCAATTCTGTTGTATTTCTGAATTTAGGTTGCCATTCAAAAATTTTACTCAAGTGCATAATGATGGGAACTTAGTGTGCATAAAGTACTATGATCAACCAGTTAAACACATGTCAACAATCATTATCTATAAGAAACATTTAGCAATATATGCAATGCATGCCTTAAGGTCCAGTGTACAAGAATCTTCACGATTATAGATAGAATAATACCACAGATCTGATTACAGCTTGTGATCCTTTAACTGAAATTCAGGGACTCTGCGTAAATTTCAAATACAACTATATTTCACGCATATCTTGGAAAAATGAATGTCAAAATTAAGAGAAACTAAAAATATCAGTCTGTATTTCACATAAAGGAACCACTTTGGAAGGCTTTATTTTGATTATCCAAAATTGTCATACATAGTTCAAGGCACCTAAAACACTCTACATAACTTTTTAGGTCTTGTTATCAGCAACATTTATAAATAACAGAAAATGCCTAAATGAAATGAATGTAAACCCACATTCTAATGGAATTCAGAGCATTGGAGTTCAGCTGTTAATGGACCCTCTGGAGCTCACCTTGCCAAGTTTGACTTTCTGAGAGTCTTTTAGATCCCAACATCAGCCCAGGTATACCAGGACACCGGGTGTCAGGATCATATGCAAAAGCCTGCAAAGCATCACCTTGGTGCACGCTCTCATTTCATTCACATAAAACATTCTCCATATACACAGTATGTATAGTTTTTTATCAATATCTCATTCATTTATGCTCCTTGGAAAAATTCATCATGTCCACAGTTCAGTTTGTAAGATACCACTTTCACCCTAATAGTCCATTCGAAAATATGGGTTTACTGACATGGGAAGTATTCACTTCATTCAATCAATGGTACACTAGCAATATCATCATCATTATCATTACCATTAATATTAGTTTTTCTATATTTGTTTGCTTTTTTCCACATTAGTGTGGTAGCACACGGAACAGACATAGAATGGCCGCATACGCTTTCATCCATTTTGTTGCTATCATGTGAAGTGTATGAAACCACAGTCCCCATCTACAACTAGACCCCATAGACTTTCCATAGTTTTCCCTGGCTGCTTCACATGCCCTGATTCTGTCCACTGAGAGCAAGTCAATTGCTGTATGCCACATCATTCAAACTCACTCTATCCTGTGCATGCCTATTACCCTCATACATGTTCAAAACTTATCACTCAAAATCTTTTTCAGTCCATCCTTCCATGTCCAATTTTGTCTTCCCTTCTCTTTGTCCCTTTCTCTTCTCCTTATCATTTTACTACCATTATTCTTATAACATTATCATTCTTTTCTATCTATTATAGCTGATCATTTCCCATGTCAGCAAGGAAGTGCTAGGAAACAGATGAGACTATGTGATACAATAACCTGTGTGAATAATGTATGGCAGCAAGGCAGTATCACCACGTGAGGGATTGATGCATAAATATTTTGCCCAAATATGCCCAAGGGCAGTTCATTTCCAAGAAATCACATATGACATGGCTGCATTGAATAGATTTAGATATCATATTTGACATGATCTCAATGAATGGTTAAATGTGCAAGGATTCGATATCTAAATGTTTTAAGACTATGGATATTTAGACCACAATTCGTCTACGTGTATTGGTTGTTACACTGTACAATGATTACTATATGAAGTAACAAAAGAAAATTTTGCTGCAGTGAGTCACTGATACCACATTTTTGTTCAAATACAAAGAATTAGTTTTTAAGACAGTAATATCTGAGTTACATCTTTAATTCACATTTCTAACTTAAATAAATTTTCAAGACTACTTCATGAGATCACAAAAGGAAAAAGCTTCTCCAATGTAACACTGCATGAAGTTATATCATCAAATATGAGGAGAGATTAAGGGGATAATTCTGGACCCTACCTGTATACTTAAGCACCTTCAATCCATGTGATCTTAAAAATCATTTCTAAAAAATAAAATCTACATCAATCTTGCCCCCTCATTCATTATCTTCCTACCTATCATTTAGATCTTTGTCCAGCATAGAATGAAAACACTCGTACACTATGGTCTGTACATATTACATAAATGAATATAACAATTAAATCATATCAAAAATGGTAAAAGTACATTCTTCTATTGACATATATAAAATGTACTAAGAACTTACAGACTGATATTTAGGACTTTTTGTGCACGAAAAATACTACTTTAAGAGGATATTGGCATTAACCTTTTCCTTTTAATCTATAGATGAATGGGTACACAATCTATGCCTGACTAGACTATTATAAAAATTCAAATGCTATAGAAAATACAAACATCCTAATGAAAATAGAGTATAGAAGGGTCAACACTATACATATCTAAAAGTTTAATTACAAACAAGAGAATATGGCCAGCTGGTCATGGATGTCTGGTTGTAAGAAGTAAGAAGGCTGTATAAACATGAAAACTTGCATTTCAAATTTTTTTGTATTGTTCATAACTTACTGACTCCTATTTATCATTGAAAGCATGTCTAAAAGTAACTACAAACATGAATCAACAGCGTTATCAAAATTTTTCATTTAAACACTCTTACATGACATACTAACAGGGTGAAAAAATTCTTAAATTAATTTTGTTAGTCTTTAAACATAAATAATCTGAAGGCATCTGTGGAATTTGCAACTTCCTGACAGACTACCTTTACCCATCCTCCGCTTGAGTCATATGAACTGAGAATTACCAAACGAAATGTTATTCTTTGTATGTTTATAAATCTTCATATCTGAATATCTATTTTGTCCTAACAGAAGCCAGCCAGTGAGTAAATAAAATGGAAAAGCCCCACTCTCTATGGGAATAATACAGTAATGTCCAAGTATCCTTTGGGTAAACCCACCATCTGCCCATAACAGAAAGAACACTTAGTGTAAACCACTGCTCATCACCACCTCAAAAGAAAACTAATGCCATGAATCAAAAACAAAAATGCACAGTAATGAACAAAACCAACTAATTTCCAACCCTGTGCTAATCTTCATAACAGCCTATGAGTTGTTTCCTTGTTTTGTGCACCTGTTTATTCGTCATCTACAACTTTAGCTGAATCTAACTAAGCTTCAGCAAACTAACTATCCCTTATTTCTAGGCTGCTATTGTAAGATGCAATGGCGGGGCCATATGTTTATAGCTTCAATTACCTTAATGCAGTAAAGCAGCCTTCCTTCCCTAGTACTTAGTATGGCAATTCATATCTTCAATTCAAATAAGTTTAGTCTGTGCCTTGTGAGGCAGGTTTCCAACACTTCTTTTTCAAAACAGATTTGGTAACTTCGTTATATGTAGAGAAAAATCTGTGGGAGAGAAATGCAGTCCTTTTCCTCATCAAGCCTTTACAAAGTTTTACAAGGTTTATTCTACAAACACCAAACACTTTAGTGAAAAGTTCCCCCTCAAACTGTTCACTTGTTTCAAAGCTCATTATCCACACCACCTTTCTACATATTGTTTTCTACCCTGACCCAATTCCTTACCTTGCACTTCATCTCTAACTGGTTTCTTGCCCTGTGGTTTACATTCGTCTATTTCCTTGTCTGATGGTTTCTACTATAGACCACTTCCTATCCCATGTAGTTCCCCTCCAGGCAGCTCATTTATCCAGCCACATCTGCTTTTCCTCAACAGTTTCTAATTTGGAAGTGATCCAGTCTTTCATTAGTTAGTGTGCTCAACCCCTACAGAAGGACATAATCTCTTTTCATCTTGATTATATTTGAGTTTCCTTCATCTCAGCTTGTGATTATCTTATACTCTCCCTTTCTGTATTGCCAACATTTCCTACTCTTCCAAAATGTTTTGGTCATATTTTCATCTCAGTAGTACAGTGTTCTAATTTTCTCCTTTTGATGATACCACCTTAAGAGTAGTCTATGACCCAGAAAAATGCAAAGAACTGCTAAAGTTTTATGAAAACATGATCTGCCGTTATTTGGCTATGCTCTCATCTCTCTTGCTCGCTGGCTGACTTCTGTTAGGAAGAAAAGAGTTTTGAGCTTATGAAAGATATCTTTTCCTAAAGAGAAAGCCAGTGAGCAAACTCCTTACTTCTTTCCAAGCTGACTGTGTTCAAGAGTGTAAATTGTGGCTTTGAATTTGACAACAGGTTTCTTTTGTGATGCAGGCATTAATGAGCAGTGGGTGATTAAGGTGGTACAGCCATTTAGGACAGAAGCTGATTATTACTAGGATATAATTAAATGATTCCCAAGAACATGAGGGCTTTATCATTTTCCCTGCTCACTAGCCTCCCTGAAAGAAGAACTGGTTTTCAGTTTCAAATTCACTTTTTGCAAACAGTGCCCATCAAAACCTCCCTGACTGAACTGAAAACATCGTTAAATGGATTTAGGCATATTTGTACATATGCATACATACTGAACAGACTTACACACATACATATATGAATTAATAGAAGAGTAGTCTTAAAAGCTAATGAAATATGAAAAACTTCTGAGTATCATGTAAAACTGTACATACAAGTTAGAA
This sequence comes from Panulirus versicolor, assembly GCA_032361705.1. Classification (NCBI taxonomy): domain Eukaryota; kingdom Metazoa; phylum Arthropoda; class Malacostraca; order Decapoda; family Palinuridae; genus Panulirus; species Panulirus versicolor. The sequence continues at coordinate 914 of JAUUDZ010464051.1, read as the reverse complement.
ACATCACTTAAGATATAATAATATTTCAAATTTATTGACAAACAGGAGGTATCTATATGCAAGTATCCATGAGTAGTAAAAACACTGCAACTTTGACAGCAGGTGTCATAAAAGACTGCTAAATTATGTATCAATTGGTTAGTGAACCTACATTTGCAATTAATCATTACAAAACAGTCGGCCAATAAGCCATGGAGCTAAGAACACTGGGGTAATTTGGCATGCCAACATATTTGGCTGGGAGAAAATATCTTTCATATTCATTTCATAACATATTCTAAAACTGACTGAATCAGTAACACTACATCATTGCAATAGACAAAGTATCAAATTATCTTCTCTATCTTATATCTACACAGTAAAGAATATTCTCCTCAACACACACTATGAAATACTCATTACCTCGACCCTGAGCAAAGCAGCAAACAGGTTATGTGTAAGCTTGAGAGAATTAGGATTCCTTCTAGTGAGAGAAACCTATGATAACAAAGGATTTCTACATGTTGTAAGTCACATCATGAAAGCATATGCTATGTGGAACTCAGATGCAGCATAATGCAGCACATTAGTGACCAGGCAAAAGACAGTGTGGCTTCCATTACAAACAGCTTGGGAAACTGTCGATCTGAAATTACTTTTGGCGTGCTTCTCCTTGGATTCATGTAACTAATCACAAATCCTTCAAAAAACTGTTTTAACAGTAATCACTGTACATTTGATGATCACATCAGGTGCTTGTTGCACTAATGAACTCCATGACAGTATAAACATTCTGAAAATGTATTTTTTTTCATACTTGATCGTATTTCCCACCTTAGTGAGGTTGAGCCAGGAACAGATGAAGAAAGCTGCGTCTGCTTACATCCATTCTCCAGCTGTCATGTGCACTTCTTTTTATTATTCTTAATAATGTC
>JAUUDZ010464041.1:0-12089 GCA_032361705.1 Panulirus versicolor | reverse complement strand
TGTCAAGTTTAGTCGTTACTGTATTACATTTATGCGTGCCAATTTGAATACTATGGGTTTATGAAAAAATCTAAATTCATTATACTGGCCCACTTTGACCGAGATCTGGGGACCTCTTCAATCAGATGGCCCAGTTGCCTCGCACCCGTTGACATTCCTTGGCCCTGGCTTTCACAGTTTCCTCTTTTATTTCATATTACATATACTGCAGGGCTTCAATAATTACTCCAATTGAAAACACCGTCCTAGTTACTTTTCACCCATGATCTTACGATTGACAAGTAACACGGTATTAAGTGTACCTGAGGCAAGAAGACTTCAACGTAAGATGATCTCTTATTGTCCTTGAGATGAAGACGCAACGTTTGTAAAATTTGCCCGAGTCCGTCCCTATCACTGGAGAAATCAACTTGAACATGTACAAGAGGAGAGGCACCCGGATTTTAAAACGTGTTTTGGTTAGGGCACCTCTGTTCCTGCGATTCGCATATATTAATTGCAGACATGCAACGAAATACACATCTACAGTATAATTAAATTCGAAAAGCGTCATCATAAAATTACCTATACATTAATTGTCATCTCGCATGATATCTTAACTCTGACATCAAACCTGATGTGTCCTTGGAATAAATAAAATTATTTCTCTAACTGAACCGCGGGACAACCTTGAGAGGAGTTAAGCGACGCCAACAAGGCGGTGTTCCTAATAAATTCACTGGGTTACCGAATTTTTCATCTTTGCCGCAAAATACACTACAAGCTTTCGTCACGGGAATGACTACGGGGCTGGTTGACATTCATTGTCATGAGTGGATCTCAGAGTGTTTGGCCTCGGGTAACACCTTGGGTTAAAACCGAACAACTTTTATTAAAGCAAAGCTTTACCTTCAAACCTCTGGAAATGCTGTCCCATTAACGATTTTATTGCCTCATATTGGGCGAAAACACCACGTTTATTACTGCCTTTCAGTGTACGAAGTGCAGCTATGCTTGGTTGTACAGAAAAACTTTTTTTTTTTTTTTTTACAAATATTCTTGAGCATATCTCCTGACCACTGTGGTATGATATTTGAGCACAACCGAACGATCCTTAGGATTGATGGCGTGAAATAGTATCACCTTACCTTTAACGGTTACGTCAAATGCTAGGCTATATATACCTAAGGATCATCCTGCTGTATTGAATTGGTTATCGACATGTGCAACAGTACAGGATGATCATACTTTTGGAGCATTAGTCCTGTCAGGTTTATATATCAATACACCATCTTGGCGAGGAGTTAGTCCTAAGCAACTAGCGTAAAGAATAAAAATTCTGGTGGGGGTTTCTTATCTATCAGTTGGATACTGCGCAATATTACTGTTTGCTAACCTTTGAAGTATCAAGTTACGTAATGGGGCACTCGTCCTCACTGTAATTCACTTTCGTGTATGGTTTGTAAACTTACTGGGTGAAGACATTTCCCTCATACAAATTCAGAAACGTCAAACATCATCAACATTCTGGTCAGGGAAGTGGACAGAAGTGGCCGGGCTAGTGTGATGCAAGCAAATAAGAGACATTGGCCTCATTCAGTTGCTGTACATCATGTATAATGGAGGCCTGAGTGAACTTTTGTTACGTTGAAAGGCTGGCGAAGCAGCAGTAACGTGACTTGTATTAAATTTGTTTGTTTTTCATTAAATATATATATATATCAATATAGTAAAATGCTACACGTGTAGCGATTTATAAAATGTATAAATACTCAAGCTGCAACAATGCTAGCCGTATGCTTTAGCACTCTTAAATGGAATAAGTATGTACATCTGACTATACGATCATGTTATAATCAATGTTACATTAATCATATACATTATACAATAGTTTCCAAAATTAGTGAACTCCAGTGCCGCTTCTTAGCCTTTTAGTGCCTTAACCTTAACAAGCCACTGACAGAAGGCAACTCTAGCGCTATGCTCTATATAAATATTTCATATAGATTTTCTTTCCTGGGCCGGCAGCGAATAAATGATACGGCGTCTTGCGGGGCATTACGATGTTTACTGATGAGCCAATCTAAAAAAGAAGAAAAAAAAGGGAGGGGGATGATTTACACATTTCGAGCTACCAATCATTGTTCCTTACTCGCTACTAGACTGTTTACCTTACCTCGTGTACGTAAATGCAGGCCAAGTACAGTACAGTCAACTGCCGTCTGTCTCGCCTACCGTATAGAACACGTCGGCAATTAATGGGTTAATACTGGATAAAACCGTATTTCCCAACTCCTCTAATGATACCTTTATCAAAAAGAAGATAATTAATGACCTACCTTCATCATTGTCACCTGCCACATAATAGACCCATATTTATCTTCAACTTTGTTGAGTCACATTTCTCAATGATTAACTGTTTTGTATCCCTGAACAATATTGCTCTTATTGGTCAAAGATCAGTTCCTTGATATACCACGCTATCTCAGCTGGTTCACATTTTTGTAATTGGTTTCCTTTCCTGTCACTGTACCTTTGGATATTATGCATCATATAATCATTCACTGATCAACTTCTGTATTTTGGCATAGGAAAAGTGACCCTGAACCTGCTTACTTTGCTATATATCCTCTGTAATCAGTAATCATTCTGTACTCTTTCAAACATACAAAACAGAGCATGAACCTTCAATTGTAGATACTCCAAGTCCGACCCTAATGAAAAACCAAATTCAGTGAACAGTAACACCATGAGCCTCATATATACATTATTATTCCATCCCAAAAGAGAAACAGATACAATCACCTAGTAAAATAAAAAAATACTTATGGAAATAAACAATAAAACAAAATCAACATGGACCAAATTTACTAAGGCAGGTTACGAATTAAATTTAGTAATGCCGAAATGAAACACATAATGTGTACTTACTCAATGTTCAAAAGTTTCGAGATTGCAGAAGATTCTCCTGAATATGAAACACAAATCCATGACTTTGATGTTTGATTATGAATGTGACTACAATGGACATCTTGCTGGTCCTCTTGCCTCTGGGAAACAATTTGCTAAATGGATATAATGGAAAAATCTTTACATTTTAAAACATTTGTAACTAGCTCCAACTGTAATTCTTCTCTAATCGCACTTTAAAATAGAGTTCTGCTCACTTGTTTTTTTTATTTTATGGAAGGACTGGGGATCCGGACAGATTCAAGCATGCAATTTTGAAAACATACTGCGATAATCAGACAACCTGAAAATTAATACATAAAATTGATGCATAACAGTAACACTATCATCAGTAAATGAGCAAATATGTATTACATAACACTTTTGTAAAAGTTTATCTAATCCCTTACTTCATATCTTGATAAATCAAAAGCTTAAAGTATTCAATCACTACTTCATATCTTGATAAATCAAAAGCTTAAAGTATTCGTTCACCACCTTCTAGCAAAAGCTAATTCTAAATGCCATGGTGGCTAATATCTTTACGCCTTCTCCCACAACTATGGGGTGGCATCCTCCCAGGCGAGAAAGGTTTGCTTTAGTCTGTGGCCTTAGTGTTATGGTGATCAGTTATGTGAATATCATGTCAACACCCTGATACCCTTGCTTGCCCTCAGGTCTGAAACTGTTTCATGGGTTATGAACGTAGAACAAAACATATCCCTTGCACTCCAATTACCTGTATCGTTGCACTATAAATGAAGAAAGTTGCTGATGACTACTTTTAATTACCTAGTGAAAAGACTTACAGATTTCTGCAATTGTTATTCAAACAATTTTTAAATTTAGAATTTTATTTGTATATACAATTCTAGGCCCTTTATACAGTGCACATCATACATATCCCTTTGCTCTACACACTGGAAAATGTGCAATATCCATGTCCCTTTCTTCATTTTACTTCTTTACCTTCTGAGGACTACAGCAGTACTATCTTACAAGGCCTCACAGTCCTGGGGATGAGGTATCTGACCTGCATTTTCACCCTGGAGTAAATATCTATACTACATCGATATGTGGAGTACGTGAGACCTAGGTAATACAAACCCACTCAAAGGTCTATGTGCAAATTGATGACAAAACTCCTAAAGCATTGCTAGTTTTTGTCTCGTCATTTACTACAAAATAAAACATCTGTTTTAGCATCTTGCCCACACAAGATCACAGTAACAAGTAGTTTTGTTGGGTTGGTGTTGTAATTTCAGGCCTCTAAAATCTACCTCTCTGCCATATGTACAATCCTATTCTATGATCCATGTGTTGAATGTTTCATTTAAAGGCTCTGCAGGTCAAGGTGGCTGTGGTGCTGAAATTGAACAGCACAAAATATTACAGCTAATATACCTGGGATCTGCATGCGAATGTTTAAACCTTGTGAAATCATATATAATATATATATATTTCTTTGCATCACTATCAAAGTGTAAAAAACACGTTTTTCCAATTAACTATGAACTATTTTACTCAAGGAGTCTTACAAAATTTCCAGCCTGAGGTACAACAAGGACCTGGGTATAATATATCTCCATCTTTCAGCCCAACTCTTGCATCTGCTGTGACCTATGTATGGAGAATTAATTTACAGTTGAATGTGTATACACTATCACATTGCTGTTTATAATGCCAAGTTACACAATCATAATCTTACATGTCACAACTGATCAGCAGCTGAGCTCAAGATACATCAAACAACATTACATCTTCCCAACCCTCACACTACATGCCCAGGAAAATAGAAGGAATATTCTTTGTGTGTTTTTTGAAAGATGTATGATGAAATACCAGTTCTATTACATCTAACCACCGGCAAATTTCTTGCACTTGATTCACACACTGGCAAATTAAGGATACACACAACTGTGTCAAGTAAAAATAATAAAATAAATTACCATTATTTTTGAAAAAAATATAATTACAAACTGAAGAATTCTATCTGTTACGAAAACTGAGGTAATACACATCAATTTAAGTAGAATAATAATTTCATTTTTGTATTCATGCCATCCCCTTTTGAAAATAAATTTCAAAACATAACAAAAACAGCTATACTGTTTTCAAAATCAGCCACTTTTTCATATCTATTCAGTTTGTATCTTTACTTGTCACAGTTACATCAGTCCTACAACTGCACACTCTAAGTACACAAGGATTAAAAGATCTGCATCCTAAAACGAATACATATCTTTGTTCTGGCAGAAGAAAACTATCACATAAGCAAACATGTACCGGCATACACTCTGTGAAAAGGCAAGAATGAAAATAAAGAGAAAAAGAAGATAAAACAGTCTACCTCCAGTCTCTTCACAGGGTTTAGTGGCTTTATCAGATAAGGTCCCCCTCCCTTAACCCTTTCCAAGTGTCAAGTTACTGATATACATAAAATGGTGCTATCATACATTTCCTCTGTGTTTAAAGGAAGGGGGAGCCTAGTTGCAATCATTATGGAAGCACACTTGAACACAAGGTAACCCTTCATAGTGACAGCGTTACACTTTTATTTTTATTGTGCACTGCATCCGTCTAACAAAAAAGAAAAGTGGCTGATGGCTGAATACTTTTTATTACAAAGCAAAGGCTGTCAATTTTACTAGTTCATGAGAAAGGTTTCTAGGGGCTGAATATGCCACTCCAATAGTCAACTGCCATTCAAACTCTGTGAATACAAACACACCTACAATGAGTATCTTCCCTGGGCTTCTCCTTGGATTTAAAGTTCAGCGTCTGCACTTATCTTTCATCCCATTCTTTCTTCTTGCTAGCATATATGCACATACCATTTTGAACTCAAAATATATGGAAAACAAAGACCTAAAACACATATATATGGCACATTGAGCAACAGTAACATCGCTACTTCTATTTAGGAAGATTCCATACAAAACATGGGAAAGGAATTTTTATGAGTGTGACAGGGATCATGAGATGAGGAGACTGAGGTATGTATCACAAGGACCATGGGAAGGAAACATTTGAGACAGATATCAACCGAGGGGAAAATGAAAATAAATTTAAGTAATGGATGGGGATGTATGACAGGGACCAAAGAAACAGTACACTAAAGATGTCACATGGAACATGGAAAGAATGACCTGATACTATGTCTCATGTCATGAGATAAGAGAAAACAAAACTGTTAATTTACATATTAAAGGGTTCATGAGATGGGAATACTGGGCCATGTGTCATATGGAATACAGAGGGCTGTGCTGAGGTTTCATGTCATATGGAACATGGGTGATGCATGTTTAAATGTTTCAACTATTGTGGAGGGGATGTTGTGAGGGAATGTCCGAGGAACATGACAGGGTGTTAATGAATGACAATGAAATATGGTAGATGATAATTAAGATGTTTTATGGTAAATATGAAAAGAGAACGTTGGAGGCTATGTGTCGCAGGAAACACTGGGTAAGCAATTGATTCAGATACTAGCTGGACATGCTACCTATGAATGCAAAAATAAAGGCACTATCTAAATCCATCTTTACAAAGCTGCACAAACATCCTACCAATTCTAAATTCTGAAGGGAAATAATTTTACTGCAATGGGACAAAAGCCACTGGTGTATTCTCTTGGCCACTCCCAGGGTGTGTGCAGTGATACTAGTATATTTTGGTTTTAATCACAGTTATCTGTAGTGTTCCAATTCAGTATAAAATCTCAACAAAACCGAGACAACAAATATCCTTATAGGTTCACAAATACTTTATAAAATGCAACTAAACTCCACATGCAAATAATTCAACAGATCTTCCAAACAAAACACGAGAAATTATCAGAAACAACTACAATTACTGCATATTGATTTTGTCAATGGTTATTTTAATATATAAAAATCTTAACAGCTTAAATTCTAATTATGAACTGTGCTCAATTATAACACTGCAAAATGGCCCACACTAACTGGATCTAGGCATGGAACAGCCAGTTCTCCTGCACTCAACACATATGTACAAAGCCCTCACGTCCCAAACAACATTTATGTACATCACTGGTACTAATGTACACACACACACAGTCTTGTAGATAGAGAACCACCATTCTTGTGCTTCACTGATAATGGTTTTGTGCCAATTCTCATAATCTTTATAGCATGTGTGTACTAACACTGAAAACAAGCTTTTTATCCATAGTGGGTTCCCTATGCAATGTATATTAACAATACTGACCTACAAAATAATTTTCATCTTGTGCACGAAATATTTTGACAACCAACTGGTGTTGTCATACCATAAAATTGATGTGATACACATCAACTATGTTTGTATAAAAAATGAGGATAACTGTGAAGATGGAGCAGGATCAAATCAGGCCACATTTGCTTTTTCACTATGACAGGGGACTTACAGTTCACCCTATGTCACACTTAACGCACTTTTTGATATAATATATATATGTCCACTTTGGGTCTATTTTCCAAGAATCGTCCAAGTGCCCACATAATCCCTTTTTAAGTCCACAGAAAATTCATAGTAAATAGAAATATATTCCAGTATAAGGCTATGGATTCATGTGGACAAATCACAGTACAGAAGGTGGGTATAGGTTTTTAATAAACTAAGGTTGCCAATACTTTCCTGTTTGGCCACAAGTATAGTGCGCACTGACACTAATCCTGCTTTCCTAAATACTGGTTATAGATCAAAAGGCTGGTAGGTATCTGAGGTTGATTCTAGATAGAAACTTTTGACATTACTAAAGTGTTTTTGGGCGGTAGTTAGACCTCCGCCATGAGCGACTGTGATTCAATAGGAGCAGCGGAGTCATAAAGGGTATCTGTATCTTGAGTTGGCTCTCCCTGTAACTGGCACTGGTTGTTCAATGTCCCTGCACCACAGTCACAGAAAAACCTGCAAAATTTTTTTTTTCAATGGTAGGTCAATACATTGATAGAAAAGTAGTTTCATCCAAATTCTTACCTCATAAAACTTTCAATACATTGATAGAAAAGTAGTTTCATCCAAATTCTTACCTCATAAAACTTTGAGTTAAATGGGTGGACACCACCCACACATAAAAAGAAAAAAAACAAGAACCTTTCTGCCCCGAAAGACACCCCCCCCCTGCTCTGCTGCTGTTTCTAGTACAGCTCTATAGCTGCAAGAGCCTCATAAGAGCAAGTCTTGATGTTACATACTACTAACAGTTGTAGCAATAATAATTTTTTTTTCATACTATTCGCAATTTCCCACATTAGTGAGGCAGCGTTAAGAACAGAGGACTGAGCCTTTGAAGGAAATATTCACTTGGCCCCCTTCTCTATTCCTTCTTTTGGAAAATTCAAAATGAGAGGGGAGGATTGCAGTAATAATAATCTTTTTATACCCATTCACCATTTCTCATGACTGCACCTGGAACATATGAAAAATGGTCTCATTTAATCACATTCACTTTCCACAGACCTTTCCAAGATTTCCCTTGATGCTTTCATATACCCTGGTTCAGCTCACTGACAGCCCTGTTTCCTGTATACCATATTGCTGTATCACATGCATACCTCACACCCTCAGGCATGTTCAAGCCCTAAACACTCCATAGCTCCTCACTCTATCTTTCCAGCTCCTCACTTTCCCCATTTTCTCACACCAGCTCCCTTATACATACTCCTCTTACTACCATATCTCTCTCTTACCCTATCATTTCTTACTCAATCAACCCTCCTCACACCATATATTATTCTCAAATATTTCATGTCCAACTCATCAATCCTCTTCCATACAAGCATATTTAGGAACCAGTTTCACATCAATACATTATGGGAATTAGTATAATAATAAATAATGTAATCAATGATAATTATTCATTTATTCCTACCCCTTGCTAGCTAATATGAAAAACAGTAAACAAGCACAGGGATAAAAATAATGTAAAATGAAGGAGATTTGTGATTCAAAACACAGAAGTCAGAACCAAAAATCAATAACTCAAGTAATAAGCCCTTTTCTTTGGGAGTCACTCAACCATAAATATCTGCTATACTGCATGACATTGCATGGCAAAATGATTTGCGAAACAGATATAAACATCCAGGTCACTACTCATTTCCAGGCCCCATCCACACTGACAACTAAACATGGATAACTCAATATGCACTGTTCAAAATATTTATACTACAGTACATAGGATGCAATAGGTATCAAAAGTTTTATATTCTCTAAAAAATCAATTTTGGGTCTATAAATGGGTTGAATTTTGGGTCAAAAGGAGAGTGTTATGGGATGGAGTGTACACCAACCCTTTCTGTGGATCATTTAGCTATAGATGCTCCCCAACTTATGGCCTATGCGACTTACGATCCCCTGTACATACTACCGGGAAAAATCAAAATTAAAAACTATATGTAAATATAAAAATTACGCTTGGTCGTACATCCGCAAGTGCCAACAACTGTGTGCATACAATAATGAATGTCAGACAATCCCGGCATTGTGTACATCACAGCATCTCTCTTAGTTACCATTCAATAAGCACGCATTATGCAAGTGAATCTAACAAATTTTCATGCTGGATTAAACCCCAAAGAAGATGAAGAGCAAGAGGAAAAACCCATCACAAGTTAACAGATCTGGCAAGAAGCCGAGGAATATGACTGATTTTGAATTGAAAATGAGGGTAATCACCCAATAAGAAGGAGGAAAAAAGTCAACATGATTGCACATGATCTACAGTTGTCCCATTTGACGGTCTCCAATGAAAGGTTCGGCAAGTATGAAGTCTATGATAATAACAAAGCAACCACAAGGTCCCATCCATGAAATGGAAAAGTTGTTGATGCTGTAGATGGAAGAACAAATTAAAAAGTGTGTACCACTAAGCTTACTAACAGTTCAGGCAAAGGCTAGAAGTCTTTTTGAGACTCTGAAGGAGTGAATGGGAGTTGATTACATCTGAGAACTTCACAGGAAATCATGCGTGGTTCAATACATTTAAAAAAAGATATAGCTAACACAATGTCTGAGTCATAAATGAAGCAGCAAAAGCTGACTAAGGAGGTGCTGAAAAGTTCACTGAAAGTTTGGATGAATCAATCAGAGGACTAAATAATCTTAAATAAAAGGTAAACAGAAACTTCAGAATCATATAATACAACTGGTTAATAAAAAATGATATAGATTATGATAGAAATTGAGTAGGATAAAAGAATGCTGTACAGGTACAAGAACTGTACATGCCTCCGTCTATTTCGAGATCTGACTGGTCAGTCAGAACGGAACTCAGATGTATGTTGGGGAGCATTCGTGCAGGTCAAGTTCCCTAATCCCACACCAGTCTATCTCTGCTTAATACACATGTACAAAATATGAACATCCCATCACTCAGCACTTGAGTTAAAACAACTGCAAAAAACCAATTCTCCCTTATCAATATGTCGCTAAATCTAATAAATCTGTCAAAACATGGGAAGTACAAATGGTGTTGAGTATTAGCTTTTCATCCCTAATACAGACTTTGCTAAACTGAGAAACAGATTAATTACCATCACACACACACTATTTGCTTAATGTTTCTCCAAAATCAGATTTACACCACTAAAACTTTACAAAAAACAGAAATTCTATACACACCTGTCATGACGGATAAACTCAACTACATGCCCACTATGACAAGTTTTGATGCAGTTGACACATATGGCATTACGTTCAGTGGTATTACAGGTGCGACAGCGGTAGAAGTCGTGCATGGGGAAGCTGGTATATGATGAAATCTTGTATAGGCACTGACCACTTGACACAGCTTTCTCTACCGCATCATGGTTATTGAATATCTTATTGCCTGGAAGATGTTATAAAAAAGTGATTATAAAAATCATAACATTGTTAATGAAATATAAATATTTCTAAAACCATCATTATATAACCCAGTACATGGAAAAACAGTAATGAAAACAAAAATAACCAGTGAATATATTCCATATTTCTCACACATTTTGTAATTCACATGCATAACAGAAAAAGTTATGTAAATCCTCCCCAAAAATCTCTGGTTACTTAACATCACGGCATCCTGAAACACTGAAGACACTAGAGCAATATGAAGTATTTGCAAAAGGATTCAGCATGTTACTTTTGCTATCTTCAAAGTAATATGATAAATTATGCACCATTATTTCGGGATGAAGGGATATGAAAAAGTGAATATGGACTGACATGGTAAATATACAGAAAGAGATAGCCTTATCTTTAAGGCTAGTTAAAATAAAACCTGGAAATACAGCAAAAGTTCTCAACTACTGACCAAAACTAGGACATTTAGCAAAACCTGTTTATGCAATTCATCTGATGAAATAACAATAATAATAAAAAAGTCTACTGTCTCTTCTAACCCTGACAGTTAAACATCCAACCTCAACCTAGATGTCTCTCTGACTGGAAAACCAATTCCATTCACAAAAAGACTAACCATACAGGGAAACCATGTGACACACTTGACATTCACTCCCCATGCCAAGCATGTCAACAAAAGGGGCATAAACAAGTGGAATGCCCTCAGAACACTTACTGGTACCAGATTTTGACAAGACAAATAATCCCTTCAAATCCTCTACAAATAATTTATCCACTTTCCCTTACACTACAGTTTGTCCAAACCAAAAGTAACAAAAATTGCACCATCTTCCCTTTCTAAACTCGAGACAATTTCTTCATGCTTCCATGTACACTTTCTAGATCTACTCAGACACAGTTTCACCCATGTTCTTATATCTTATGTTTCAAAAATGGGCAACTTCCTTAACTGTAAGATTACTAAATGTCTGGGAATGTATATGGCCTAACTGCAAATCCTTTGCTGTTTACCTTCAACACCTAGCAGTGTATATTTATTCATCATTCATTCTACACAATCGCTGTTTCCTACGTTAGCAAGGTAGTGCCAGGAAACAGGAAGAAAGGCCCATCCCCTCACACACACACACACACACACACATATAAATATATATATACATGGATGTGTTGGAAATGATATGTTTGAGGACAATATGTAGTGTGAGGTGGTTTGACCGAGTAAGTAATGAAAGGGTAAGGGAGATGTGTGGTAATAAAAAGAGTGTGGTTGAGAGAGCAGAAGAGGATGTATTGAAATGGTTTGGTCACATGGAGAG
>JAUUDZ010464030.1:0-12089 GCA_032361705.1 Panulirus versicolor | reverse complement strand
GCCAATCCTTAGGCACTTCACCATGAACCATACATACATTGAATATCCTCACCAACCAGTCAACAACACAGTCACCCCATTTTTTAATGAATTTCCCAGCAATACCATCCAAACCCACTGCCTTGCTGGCTTTCATCTTCCACAAAGCTTTCACTACCTCTTCTCTGTTTACCAAACCATTCTCCCTGACCCTCTCACTTCACACACCACCTCAACCAAAACACCCTATATCTGGTATCATCTCCAACATCATGATACTAATGTCATCTTCCCACAAGAGCAATGCCCATAAATTTCCCCTTTCTCTACTTCAAAAAGCAAAATCAACAAACTTCATCGAAGTTTTTACTACATATTACTCCAAGCCACATAACCTGACACACAAGAAAGAACGGATTGTACTCTTAAAGAATTTTATTGAGACTGCTATGAGAAGTATTCTATGTATTTCTGATTTGAGCAATATTATTAAGATAAATAAAGCTATTAACCACCAACCTGCTATTATTGTCAACTGATAATGCAGCAGTTCACTGTTAATATTGTCAATTGATGATACAATAGTTCCCACTCATGTGAATTCCAGTGAATGTTTTATTCCACTAATTATCCATATATGCCACTAACATTCTCCAGGGAGAGATGGAAGAAATATCATATGCCTTAGTCATCCACATCTCACCATAAATGTGTATATTATGCAACCTCAGACTCTCCCCTAATAGATCACCTAATAATAAAAAATTAAATTTTAGAATAAAGAAACAATTACTGAAGTATTGCTAAAATTTTTTGTATAGGAAAATTGCTATGTAGTAAAAGGTAGTTGAAGTTTGTGAGCAGCTAATAAGAGGCAGACACCACCAAGGGAGTATTACCCTCTAGTCGTCAGCAGGATTAGTGACTGTGATGCTGTGAACCAACACAGCAATGGCTCCCATATAACCCTACCCTTACCCAGGTCACTGTCTCTCTGTCTTATAAACATTTTGGTTCCCAGAACAATTCAAAAACACAAAACTCTACTTTTGCTTTCACTTAACACGACAACATGCAACTCAGATTTCCTGCATATCATAAAAGGTGGCTATTACGGGTGGGAGTAAGAACTGGGGACCTTCTCCTTGTATTCTACTTTCCAAAAGTGCAAACATAAGATGAAACCAAGTTTTATTTGTCCTCTTTTTCAACCCCTACACCTTCCTACAATAACGGCTAAGAAGCAGCACTGGAGTTTACTAGTTATGGAGACTCTATTTCTGTGGCCATCCCCTTGAGGAAGTTCTAGAATGGAACAGGTATCAATGATATAGATTGATAAAGTGCACCTCCCTCTTGTTCTCCTACTGCTTCCTCTTATACATCTCACAATCATTTGCACTTCTTCCCTGTACTTACTGCCCATGTGGCTTTCTTTTCTCTTTCATTAAAAACTTCACTTCATCATCCAACCCTCTCTCACCTGTGCACCTACCCCCTTCTGCATTTTGCCTCAAACATCTCTAACAAGTGCGAGCAATGCTTCCCTAAATACTTGCCATTCCTTAACTACTCACTTTGCTTCATTTATTCACATCTTTTGTCATTCTATACCTAATTCTATACCTAATCTTGCTTCACTTACTCTCATATTTTGCCATTCTACATCCAATCTGTCCTGACATTTAGTTACACGTGTCTTTTCCAATCTTGCTTACTTCACCAACACCTCATTCATATCATTTCTTCTTTTCTGAAAACCTCTATAAATCTTCACCCTTGCCTCTACCAAGTAATGATCAAACATCCCATTGCTGCCGCTCTCAAAACGCTCACATTTTAGAGTCTCTCTTTTGTTATCTATATATATCTCTGATGAGTGTTCCCTTCTGGAACTCCAAGGGGGTGGCCACAGCAATAACTCCAGACTTGCTTCTCAGTCTTTAGTGCCTCACCCTTAACAAGCCATCAGCAGAGGGTAAGTCCAGTGCAGTGTTTGAAAAGGCTCCTACCTAATGTTCCAACTGACTACTGCTACTTAATGCTCCTACCTAACGTTCCTAACAACCATTTCTACCTAAAGTTACAACCTAATGCTTCTACCTAAATGTTCCCATCTACTATTTCTATCTATTGCTCCTAGCATTTTGCCAAAAGGCAGGGTTATAACAGTGCTCACCACAGGAAAATCTAGAGTTACAAAAAATGAGCTGAGTGAGTCAAGTGTTGTTAAGTGTTATGTGTGACATGGAGAAATTGTATGTATAAGGACAGAATGCCAGTAGTTCACATGTGGGTGAAGCAGAAAGATGAGATAGCTACCTGGGTCGGAGGAGTGCAACTTTGGCAACCCTCAAGTGCCGGCTCACCATGCAAATGTCACTAACCCTCCTGATACCCAGGCTGGTAGTACCAGTAAATATCCCTCCTTGGTCAATGAGCGCCTACCAACTACTATCCACCTCTTTTGCAAACTTATCAACTATCAAAGTATTCAAATTATGCCCATTTAAGTCTTCCCTACTCACCCATGTATACTTTCGTATGTTCCTCTTTTAAAACCAAGTATTTCCAACTACCAGTCCTTTTTCAACATGACTCCACTGGCTGTTCACCATTCCTCTTCACCTCACTGAATACCCAATGTTCCCCAGTCATACCCTCACCTACCACATTACTCACTCTCAAGTTTAAATAACCCATTACCAACATTCTTGCACCAAAACTGCTGACACACTTACTCAGCTCCTCCCAAAACAACTGCCTCTCATTATCTTTTGTCTTAAGGCCAGATGCACAGTCACTCATGTCTTCCAAAACACTCATTTTTACCCACATCATTCTGGAGCTCACTTCCTCACACTCACATATTCCCAAAACTCCTGCTTCAGCAGTTGTGCTAACACTTCCATAGTTTTTGCCCTCACGCCAAACCTTGAGTTTACCCCAAGACATTCCCAAACCATTCTGCCCCGTTACTCTTGAACTTTGTTTCACTCATGGCCAAAATATCTAGGTTCCTTTCCACAAACATACTACCTATCTCTTTTCTTCTTAGTCTCTTTCCACAAGTATACTACCTATCTCTTATATTCTCATCCACACACATCTAGACACCCAGCAGGGCCTTCAAGGAGGCTTGGTTTATTCCTCTCAGCTCCATCTTTCAGAAATTAAAAATCTATTATTATCCCACAACCAATTTCTAGAAAAAAGTCCTTGTGTTACCCAAGACCCTTCTTAAAGGCTCCTGCAGCCTTGAGATATTTGTATTGGTGTTAAAGCATATGAGAAAAATAACTAACATATCTGGGAGTGTGGTTTCAGATGAGTGTATATAATTACATATCCTAAAACTGATCAAAGCACACAAACAGTATACCATTCTCTAGTGAATATTATATCTTAAAACAAAAAAGCATGCCGATCCATGGGATGAAAATAATTGGTATGGCAGCAGATGTATCAGCATCTGATTCAAAATATTTCTGCACTGCTAAGCAGCTGGAAGGAGTAGGTTGATAATGTCATCTCTGTGGTGGTTTCTAACTTGTCAAAGGTAGGGCCAAAACAATCAAGCACTTGTTTCCATGGTTGGATACATAGAGACAGGTGAGGAAGGATAGCTGAGCATTGGAGGGCCATAACCCTGATTTTCAAAAGACACACTGAAGGAAAGAAACAGAAGTGGACTAATGACTAATACGTCTGTGGCTTAAGGGTCAGCATCAATGTTCGATACCCATGAGTTTGCTCTTATTTATGGAGAAAGCACAGAGTTTATCTGATTAACTGAAGGATAACTGGAGAATGTTGAACCATGGAGCCTTTTATATACATTTGTGGTACTGCTGCAATGTGCTAATGGCATTTTTCTAATCATCTAGACTTTTTTCTGCTTTGTCTAACTAAAATACTTCAAATATGTTGTCCACAAATGCAACCCCAAATCAAAATGCATCACTGGGGAAACCATTCAGATTAATATAATTTTGATGAAAGACGAGTCTTCTGTTAATGTACTGACATCAATCATGAACATTCTGTATATATAATGCATAGTAACAAGTGTAATCACTGACCCAATAAAAGAATCACAATTTAAGACATCTCAGTAACTTATAGATCACATACCTTTTTAATCAGTATTGGAGCTTTTTTCCCAGGAATAAGAGCTGTAGAGATAATGACATCAACTTCCTTGGCCTGCTTAGCAAACAGGGCCATCTCTGCTTCAATGAACTCCTTTGACATTTCTTTTGCATAACCACCAGTACCCTCACCTGATTCCTGAAGCCAAGATGCTCAGTGAAAACAAAGATACATTACAAGTATGTCACTGCAAGATACATCCATATAACATTCACCTACCATGGAAAAGGTACGCTGCAATCTGACAGCGCTAAAAAACAAGATCCATCAATAGAATTCTAAACTTTAAACAATTGATATCATTTTCAAGTGTGAAACTTTTGTGAACATTATGAGAATCAAATGTTTGTGAACAATATGGGAATCAAAACATTTTTTTTCAATCATGCAATTTTTTTTTATCATCTATATCATCTTTTTCCATTACTATGGTGTGGATTTTATGCACTGATCATTCTTCATACACTTCCAAAACCCTTTTAATGCACTTTTTCCTCCTACCTCCATGACACACAAAAAAGCAGAATACATTTCTTTTCTCATTTATGAAGATGTGTACAAAACTATCAAAACCTATGCTATTTCTTATCAGTTGACTCTTTCAATGCAGCAGTCCTAATATCCACTGTTCACTCTATAAGTGGGATATAGTAATCTCATACATTCTGAAAAATCATCTTCAAAAGTTTGTCGTTACGGTCAAACAATTTTCTAAATAAAGAAAAATACAACTCAACCTAATAAAACACAGTTTACCTGAAACCATGTGGCCTTTAACTTATACTACTCTGCTTCCAGGCAGATTACTTACTCCCAGGAGCACTGTGAAGCAGACAATATGAAATGTGCATTATTTATGGGTTAAAGTTAGTTGTAGCTTGTTGATAACATGGTGCTTGTGGCAGATTTGAGTGAGAAACTTCAGGAGATGGCATCTGGTCTGGTAGTGTGTGAGAAATGAGAAACTTGAGAGTGAATGTGATAAAAGCAAGGTTACAAGGTTTGGCACTGCAGAGACAAATTAGCTGAGGTGTGAGTATGAATGGAGAACACTTAGAGAAGTGAAGTGCTTCAGATACCTAGGAGTGGATATAGAAGCAACTGGAACCATGGCAGCTGAGATAAGTCATACAGTGAATGATGGGGCAAAGGTCATGGGAACACTGAAGAATGTATGGAAAGACAGGTCACTGTCTATGAGGGTGAAGATAGGTGTGTTTGAAGGTATGTCCCAACAGTGTTGACTGGATGCAAGGCATGGGCTATAGATAAGGATGTATGGAAAGGGGTGAATGTGTTGGAAAAGATGTGCATAAGGGCAATATGTGGTGTGAGGACAGTAATAAGTAGGAAGCAATAGTACAAGAGAGAGGTGTGGTAATACAACCAGTATGGTTTACATGAGTTTACATGAGAAAGACAGACAACAGGAGGCCTGACTGGCCCTAAGCTTGGGTTGTCTAATAAAAAAAAGACTAACTTGGCAAGAAAATGTAATTCCGCTCAACAGTTTTTTAAGCTATCATTGACTCCCCGCTGCTGCTCATTAAACTTCTACTGTCCCCATTACCGCTATTGTTTATACAGCTTATTTCTGGAGTTTTTCTGAGTATACCTGAATTCATAAAATATATGTCTAAATGACTTTTGAAGGTATCTATAGTCTTTGCATTCACTACGCCTAACGGTAACTTATTCCAATGCTCAACACATCTACAGGAAAAGAAGCTTTTGCCCACATCCATTCTACATCTTTTGGCTTTGAGTTTTATTCCATTTGTCCTGGTAACTGTATTTTCTTGTATTTCAAAAAAATGTATGTGATTTACTTTATCAAACCCATTGAGAATTTTGAACACTTGGATTAAGTCATCGCAAAGTCTACATTCTTAAGGAAGAAGAGATCCAATAATTTTAGCCTCTCTTCGTATACTAGATTTCTAAGGGATGGGATCAATTTTGTCGCTTGTCTTTGCACTTGCGCTAATTTTTTGTTTTTTTTTATAGTTTAGGGACCAAACTGGACTGCAGATACAAGTTGTGGTCTTACTAGAGAATTATGAAGTGTGAGAATTGTTTCTGGGGTCTTGTAATCTATGTTCCTGGCTATGATACCTAACATCTGGATGCCATTTTTTATTGCTGCTTGACACTGTTTAGTGTACTTCAGATTGTTGCTCATGATAACTCAAAGGTCCTTTTCTTCATTCACTTCAGTTAGAGAGTTTCTGAATAGTTTAAAGCTGTAACGTATAGTCTTTTCTCTAAAGTGCATAACTTTAAACTTGTTTATGTTAAATTTCATCTGCCATCTGTCTGACCACTCTGAAGAGGATGTGCTGCATTGGTTTGGACATTCTGCAAAAGTGAGTGAGGAGAGGCTGACAAAGAGGATACATGTCCCAAAAGTGGAGGGGACACTGAGAAGGAGGAGACTGAATTAGAGATGGAAGGAGGGAAAGAAAAAGATATTCAGTGCCCAGGGCATAAAGAAGCAGGAGGGTGTAAGGCATGCATGGGACAGAATGAATTACAGCAATTTGGTATACAAAGGGGTGATGTGTTGTCAGTTGACAACCAAGGTATATGAAACAAGCAGGGGAAACTATGGATCCTGGTTATAGATAGGGGGCTGATGTTTCAGTACATTACACATGACTGCCAGAGAATGGATGTGAGCAAACGAGGCCTATTATTCACCTATGCCTTGTGCTACCTCACTAATGCAGGAAACAATGATCGAGTATGAAAGAAAGAAGAAATATGATTATCAAAGGTTTATCACCAACATCCATTATGTTCTACGACTGTCACAGTACAAATCAAATTACATAACGTGAGGTGCAGATCTCATACAGGCCTCCTTGACATCTCCACAGAAACTGTGGAAAAAATCAGGCAACACTGAGAGTGTTTGGCACTAATTCATGGGCACTAACGGCAGTATATTTCATCTAAAGACAAAGGTGACTGATTAAATAATCTTAAACTTACAATATCCGAGGTACAACGAACAGAGAAAGATAATAGAGGAATAGATATGGCCCACCCACAGTGAATGCAACATGATTCTGTAATCATGGATATTGAAAGAGTACAAATAAGGCACAAAATTCCTGCCTTTAACAACAAAAACACTTTAGAATTCACCTCTGATCTTTCTGGTCCTCTATGGGGCCCATCTCCAATTCTCACATCTGTTCTTCTTACTCTTGCTAACACTGTTCATTTCCACTTCACTCTCCTCTTCAGATAAATCAAGAGGTAGTTTTCCCTCATCTGATAAAATTTATCCACTACACTCCTTATTTTCAAGGGCTTATATGGTAGCAGGGGTATGGTATATCCTAAGAGGAGGACAGGTAGGGATGCACTGGGGCTGCAGATGCATATCAGATGGGAAAAGTCCCAGAAAAAGGTGAGATTATCCCCTATACTTAACAGCAGGTTCCCAGCTCCAAACTGTTGCAATTATTTGTTTGGATTGCAATGAACAGCCAATTCTGGGTAACACTGTAGATAATAGGACCCTACTAAGCATGCCTCGATTGAGTACCATAGTACTGCCAAATTACACTATATTCAAACAAGCATGGTGCAAATCAAACAGTATCCTCTGATATGTCAGCAAAAATGCTTAACATGTAGAGCAAGTATTCTCATATGGCTTACAATGAAATGATGGGTGGAATTGCCAATTTCAACCCATTTTTATTTTCAAAACTCCTCATGACCTTCCCATCTCTAGTTAAACCATAATTTCATACCTCAACACAAAGCAAACTATCTATCAATCTATATATCTGTATATATATGTCTATATATCTGTCTACTGTCCCACACAAGAGGCTGGTACAGAAACTGTCTACTGTCCCACTCAAGAGGCTGGTACAGAAACTGTCCACTGTCCCACACAAGAGGCTGGTACAGAAACTGTCCACTGTTCCAAATACAAGGTAACTACAGAAACTGTCCACTGTCCCTCACAAGAGGCTGGTAAAGAAACTATCCACTGTCCCACACAAGAGGCTGGTAAAGAAATTGTCCACTGTCCCACACAAGAGGCTGGTACAGAATCTGTCCACTGTCCCACACAAAAGGCTGATACAGTAACTGTCCACTGTCCCACACAAGAGGCTGGTACAGAAACTGTCCCCTGTCCCACACAAGAGGCGAGCACAGAAACTGTCCACTGTCCCTCATAAGAAGCTGGTACAGAAACTGGACTTTCCTGTAGGTTTAAGAAAAAAACTCCTCTTGTGGAAGGGAAGACATAGATACTCTTTATAACAGAACTGGAACAACTTTGTGCTCTACATAGCTACCCTTTTTCACATACATTATTTGTCCATGCCAATCATGTAAACACATTAGGAACATATATACTAAATTCCCTCAAAACACAAGAAAAAAATCCATTAAGACCCACTACAAACAATTCATCTGCTCAACTCTAAGCAAAGCCTCACCTGCCTGGTCTTCAACCCTCTCAAGAGCAAGTATAAGAACGCTACAAGTCACACATAATGGTACACTAAACATAATTACACGCTGCCTAGTTACAACACATACACAATGAAACAAAGATCCTCCTAATATAATTACAACTCAACATGCTTGGGACACAATTCTAATCAGTTACGCTAAATCCATCCAACACAAACCAATCCATAACTAACCATCAATCTCCAAGTAGAAATAAAATACTTACCCCAGCATCATACTTCAGCAACCTGTACTCACACACACGTATCTCCTTTACCCCAACTAATATAAGACAGAAAAAACAGACACAAAATAACCCATTAAACACAAACCAACCTCCCTTCCAACTCAGCCTTAAACAACAACCTCCCAAACATACATCCATTTCAAGCAATACTCCCCAGACAAACATGTCACACTTTCCAGTCTATAATCTGGACATCATCCATTCCTACAGCACTACAAAAATTTTGCAACAAATCCCATTGCCTTTCACGCACATGAAGGAACTGCTACAATGAAGACAATGAGCATTTAGTACTCAAATGCCCGCAATCTCCACACACACAACGTTGGTACACTTTATGACTTATCGTCCTGACCAATGGATGTGGCTGGCTTCTTGGGTACTGCAGGAGCCTTAGACAGATAATAAAAAAGCTCCTGAGAATAGAAGTAAGTCCATAATTATCTGTTGTAAGAACTAAACTGTTATTCTTGTAGAAAATAAGACTAGTAAGAAGTGTCAAGGACTGCAACACATTACAAAGAGATACTAACAACAATCTTCATTAGGTGGCAGATACATGACTGATCACAAAGATTTGTAGGACCTCGCTCTTGACAATTAGAAAGGACATATAAACTATGGATAAATGAGATATAA
The DNA here is from genome assembly GCA_032361705.1 of Panulirus versicolor. NCBI lineage: Eukaryota > Metazoa > Arthropoda > Malacostraca > Decapoda > Palinuridae > Panulirus > Panulirus versicolor. Next base: position 2,587 of record JAUUDZ010464030.1, on the reverse strand, counting down.
ATGATGATGTAGAACATCACTCACTAACCAGGCAAGAGACATAGTAATGAAGGACACCACTCACTAACCAATCACCAAACATGGTGATGAAGAAGGGCAGCACTCACTAACCAGGCACCATACATGGAGAAGGACATCACTCACTAACCAATGACCAAACATAGTGATGAAGAAGGGCAGCACTTACTAACCAATCACCAAACATGGTGATGAAGAAGGGCAGCACTTACTAACCAGGCACCATACATGGTGAAAGACATCACTAACTAACCAAGCACCAAACATGGTGATGTACAAGGGCAGCACTCACTAACCAATCACCAAACATGGTGATGAAGAGGGACAGCACCAAACATGGTGATGAAGAAGGAAATAACTAAATAGGCACTTCATAAAAGGCTGTACACCTGGATTCAGATTTTTTTATACATATTTGCCATTTCCTGCATTAGGGAGGCAGCATTGAGAACAGAAGACTGAGCCTTAGAAGGAAAATCCTCACTTGACCCCCCCTCTTGTTCCTTCTCTTTGAAAAGTAAAAACTGAAGGGGATTTCCAGCCCCCCTCCTCTTTTAGTCACCTTCCATAATACATAGGAAATATTCCTTCTTCCCTATCCCCTCAGATCTTATCAGGCTAAAAAAAACCTGTATTTAAAAACAACATTGCAGTATTGTGATTCTGCCTCCGCATAAGATAATCTTTTTTCTATATCAAAGTCAACTGACCCCAGCTTCTTTTGCTTACATCAAATAGAGCAATTCATCATAAATTCACTACACTCAAGGATTCACTCTAAAATAACTAGATTCACCTTCAATTATGATATATTCTAGCCATCCAATTTTTTTCAACATATGTGAAAAAGATTTTTCTCTTGCCTTAACATTGACTTCCAAAAATTCTGCTCCAAAGGACTCTACTTGCTCCTTGACTGCAGCTCGGGTGTCAAAGGCCCGTACGATGGCTCCCATGTTCTTTGCTTGCCCTACTGCAGCAAGGCCAGCAACACCACCTCCAATTACTAGCACTTTAGCTGGAGGGACCTTACCTGCTGCTGTTATTTGGCCTGCAACAGAATACTATGGTTAAGTCATCAAACTATATTCATTAATCTATCTATCTATATCTCTAATGCCCATTCCCTTTAGGAACTCCCTCAAGGTAGTGCCCATGACAAAAGTCTCTCCATAACTGGGGTTCACCATATCTATCAAGCTGTTTAATATTCACTGCAACATGATCCATACTGTCTATTAGAAATGACAGGTACAGCATAATGAAATTTATCAACCTTTACCACTCATATGCATACTTTCTCCATCCTGACTTTGCAACTGAACATATACCCAACTCATGAATAAACTCACAGCCCTTTCAGTGAACATTTACTCCTAATCATGCATACATTACCAAACTCTAGTCCTTAAACCCATATCATTATCAATTTCTTTTTCATACTTGTTTGCTTTATATTTCCAACATCATCAATGTAATGCCAGGATGAGATGAAGAAATGGCCTCATTCGCTCACATCCATTCTCTATCAAGCATCTGTAATGCACCAAAACCACAGCCCCCAATCCAAAACTAGGCCCTACAGACCACTCTGTGGTTTCCCCAAACCAAATGCCTTGGTTTGTTCCACCAAAAGCAACCTGCCACCTGTATTCCACATCCTTCTAATTCATTGTATCTCATGCACAACTTACATCCTCCTTCATGTTCAGGTCCTTCTATTCCCTAACCCTATGCCCTGGTTCGTTCCACCGAAAGCAAGCTGCCCTTTGTAAACTACGTCCCTCCAATTCATTGTATCTCATGCACACCTTACAACCTTCTTATTCAGGTTCTTCCATCTCCAATTTGGTCTCTTTCCTCTCCTTGTCCCTTTCACTTCTCACACATATATCCTCTTTGTCAACCTCTCATAATTCATGCTCCCCACTTCAGCACACCCTCCTCAGCTCTCTCAAATATACTCTTCTTACTACCACACCTTTCCTTTACCCTATCATTTCTAATCAGTTTTTATTCAGTCAACCCTCCTCATGCCAAATGCTCTCCTCAAATATTTCATTTCTAAAAAATTTATTCTCTTCTATATATTCTAATATAGACCCATGCCTCACATCCATTAGACATCAATGGGACTTCTCCATCTTCATACATGCCTATCTTTGTCCTTCCAGATAGTGACCATCTTTTCCACACATTCCTCAATGCTCACAAACATCTTTGCCCCCTTACCCATCCTATGACTAACTTCAGCTCCCACATTTCCATTTAGTCATATATACTCCCAGATATCTAAAACACTTCACTTCCCTCAAGTTTTCTCCATTCAAACTTACACCTGAACTACCCTTCTCTCTCCACTGCTAACCCTAATAGACTTGCTTTTATTTACATTTAATCTCAACCTGCTCTTTTCACACACTCTCCAAAAACTTAAACACATTAAAAAGCCATGGTGACATCACAGACCCCTGGCACATACCCACCTTCACCTGAAACCACTCATCATCCTCTCTATCCACTTACACAATTGCTTTACGTCAGATAAAAAAAAATTCTCAGTGCTTTT
>JAUUDZ010464019.1:0-12090 GCA_032361705.1 Panulirus versicolor | reverse complement strand
GGGGGGGCATTAATGTGACTAGAAAATGTAATTCCACTCAGCAGTTTTTGAGCTACCACTGACTCCCCACTGCAGTACATTAGCCTTCTACTGTCCCCATTACTGCTGTTATTTATAGTTTATTTCTGGCATTTTTTTCAATATACCTGAATTTATAGATTATTTGTCTAAACGATTTTTTTAAGGTATTTATAATCTTAGCATTTACTATGTCTGACTAACTTATTCCAGTGCTCAACACACCTGTAGAAAAAATGCTTTTTCCCTTGTCCATACTACATCTTTTAGCTTTGAGTTTTGTTCCATTTGTCTTGGCAACCATGTTTTCTTGTATTTTGGAAAGATATTCATGATTTATATCATTAAACGTGTTCAGAATTTTGAATATTAGGATCCAGTCGCTGCAAAGTCTATGTTTTTTAAGGGAGGAGAGATCCAATTATTTTATCCTCTCTTTGTATGCCAGATTTCTAAGGGATGGGATCAATTTTGCTGTGCATTTTTGTACTTGTTCTGATTTTTTTTCGTCATCTTCTTTTTTAGTTGGGGACAAAAACCGGACTGTATATTCAAGAAGTTGTTTTGCTAGAGAATTATAAAGTGTGAGAATTGTAATCTGTTTTCCAGGCTATGAAACCTGACATTGGTTGCCTTTTTTTTTTTTTTACATGCTGCTTGACACTGTTTAGTGTAACTCAGACTGTTGCTAATGACAGATCCAAGGTTCTTTTCCTCATTTACTTTAGTTAGAGTTTCTGAATAGTTTTTGGTCCTAACTTATATTCTTGTCTCCAAAGTTCATAACTTTACACTTGTCTACAACCTTCATTTGCCATCTGTCTGTCCTTTCTGCCAGAAGATCAAGATCTCTTTGAATCAATTCGCAATCCTGTCTATATACAGCTCTACCTCCTAGTTAAGTATTGTCATTAAATTTGGAGATCTTAGATGTGAGGCCAAGTTTTAGGTCATTAATGTATATTTTTGAAAACAATGGGCCCTAGGACCAACCCTTGTGGCACACCACTCATTATGTTTAGCCAATCATAGGTTTTGCTGTTCCCTACTATACGCTGCTTTCTACTGGTAAGCCAGTCTCTGATCCATGTACAGAGTTCTTCACTGATTCTGTGTGCTTTGAGTTTATGTAAAAGTCTCTTATACAGTGCCAGATTTATAATGGGGGCAAAAGGGGCAGTTGCCCTGGGCTCCCCTGCCAGAGGGGGGACCCCCTCTAACAAAAATATGACTATAAAAAAAGATTTCTGTTGAGCCAGGATCTCAACTGAACTTTGGCCAACTGTTCCACCAAAGCAGGATGTTACTAAGACATAAATAAGGTTAAGCAACCATGTTTACAGCCAAAAAAGAGAAAAGATTTGTAAAAATGGTAGAAACAGATGCCAAGTGTAGAAAGAAGAACCTTTTTTAACTATTGTAGTTTTGTATGTTTGGCGTATCTTTCTGTGTATGTACATATAACTTGTTAGTACTAATTACATGCAATAAACTGACTTTGATGCTTAAGCTTGGTGACTTGCTGTGTATTTTAATTTCTTTGTATGAGAGGCCCACTAAACTTGAAGTGGCCCCCAGTCTAAATCCAGCCCTGCTCTTGTGAGGTACTTTATTGACAACCTTTTGGATGTCTAAATATACCACATCAGATGGTGCTTTTTCATCCCAATTCTGATGAATAACAATGAAAATATCCAGCATATTTGTCAGGCAGGATCTTCTATTGTGGAAACTGTGTTGGTTGTCTGATATAATTTTATGATCTTTTAAAAATGTGACAATTTTATTGTTTAATTTTTTTCCATCATTTTACTTAACACTGATGTAAGGCTAATTGGGCAATAGTTCACACTTTTTGTCAAATTTTTAATGTATAGGAGTAACATTTGCTAGTTTCCAGTCAGTTGGCACCTGATCATCTGATAGAGATTTGTTGAATATTTTTGATATGGGGTGTATCAGCTGTCTCCTGACTTCCTTTAAAGATCTTAGAGTAAAACTATCTGGGCCGTTGGATTTGTTTGGATTCAAGTACTTCAGAGCTGTTTATTTCTCTAACCTTCAACTCTTCTTCATCAGATCATTTAAACAATATCACTGGTTACAATATTCGAGATATTTCTTCAGTTGTGAACGTGGAGTTAAAAGAATAATATAGTATGATAGCCATTTCCTTCTTGTCAGTAGTTAGTGTGTCATGTTCATTTTGTAATGGTCCAGTTCTTTCTTTTACTGTCTTCCTTTGTCTTGTATATATAGATCATTCCTTAGGATTATTCATAACTTTCAAGGAAATTCTTTTCTCTTCCTCATGTGTACTCTGTCTTATGACCAGGTCTTCTTACTCTCTTTGGATTTTGATTAATTCCTGGTGATTTTCATTGTTTCCCATTGATCTGAATTTCTGATGATATGTTTTCTTCTTTTGGCAAATTAATCCTTTTCTCCTGTTCTTCTATGATGGTTTTGAAATATTTCAAGTTCTTCATAATTCATGGTTTAAGTTTATTTTCAATCTTGAGTAGTGTGTTTTTAGAGTTATTCCACATTTCCTTTAGTGTATGAACATCAAGAAATTTTGTTCATTTGGTACTGCGAATTTCATTTCTAATGTTTTGAAAATTTGCTTGCCTGTAATCTGGGATCAAGAGTTTTTCATATATTTCATACTCTAAATTTATCTCTGATCTAGTCAAACTGTGATCATTGTTTGACAGATTCCCACCTACTGTACAAGAATTGATTGAATTTGTCACTGGTGAGGACAAGATCAAGAATGTTTTTACCTCTAGTTTTTTTTATGAACTGTTAAAGAAAAGCATCTTCACTCAGATCTGGAAGTCTCATTCCTTCTTGGTCACCTGTTAAGATGTTCCAGTTTATGTTTGGAATGTTGAAGTCTTGTAATCATATAAACCCTTTACTGTTTACTATAGTTTTGATTTGATTGTATAGCATCTTATCATCATCTTTTTTCTTGGGAGCTCTGTGAATAATGCTGAGACGTATTTTACTTTTGAACTTGTCGGGAATGACAGTATAAAGAGAGCCGTAAGTGTGTGTGTCTTCTTTGTTTATCTTAATAGTACTTGTATTATAATCAATGTAGATCAGAAATCCACCACCTACCCTGTATAAGCAATCTTTTGTGAATAGTATGTATCCGGGTATTGCTAACTTACTGGAGAAGTTTTCAACCCTTAGACTACTGGTGTGGTGTAGAAGTTCAGTAAAAAAGTGGGGAATCAAATAAAAAAAAATTCTTATAGAACATGATTATTTTATATTTTTGAAGACAATTCCTCCCAAAAATTAGTGTAGTGTCTGCAAAAAAACTTTTCCCCTATATATTTCAAAGGTGATGTCACACTTCCATTTATGTTCTTTGGCATTGATCACCATTTGCAGATGTCTGAGCATGGGGTTGGGAAGGTACCTGAAGGATTCTAGGTCTATGTTTTGGGAACATAGGGTCTTGGGCTCCCGAATGTGATGAGTCACTGTTGAGGTGTTGCAGGAAGCAAGCTTGATTTCATCTGGTTCCAGTAGTTCTCAATTGGGTTAAGGTTTAGGGGGTTCCCAGGCCAATCCTGCAGTTGAATATTTTCCTGTGATTACCATTTCATCACCTTTTAGCTTTCTGGTGATGGCAATATCCTTCATAAAGTGATCACACCCGTTAACCTCATAAAAAGGAAAAAGATTGTCCTCTAGCAGTTTAATGCACTTCCCTCCATTCATTTTAGTACTTTTAGGTGAGAAGTGTAACTCTATCGTACCCTTTACACTAAAGCGGCCCCAGAGCATCACGCTATGTGGATGTTTCACTGTCTTCACCATGAAACGAGTTACACCGATTGTCATCCTTTGGCCTCCCAACCTCCCCTTTCTAGACTGAAGAGGACCTTAGATAAAAAAAACACCATCCTATTCCAGTCCTTGTATTTTTTTTTTTTGCAAATGCAAGTTGTTAGTGTTTCATTTACTTCTTAAGGAGTGGTTTGGCAGCTGGCTTTTGGGAGGGAATGTGAAGATCCTTTTGCAGGTGATGTTGAGTTGCTCTTTAAGAAAGGTTTTCTAGAAGTTTTGGATAGCTTTTCCAGAGCTCATCAACTAAAATATGGGTTTGCCTCATCACTTCTCATTTTAGGAGGTTGTTTATGGGTCCAAAAGTCTTCTTAGGTTGTCCAGGGTTAGATTTTGGTGGTGGGACGATGTTGTCAAGGAGGCTATGAGCAGTAGCCAGTAGCTGCCTGATCATGCATTCTGAGTGCCCAGTGTGCCAAGAAATCTCATGTGTATGCACATTTTCTTGCTTCCTGTCAAGAATTCAGGCTTCCTCCTTAGCAATTGAAAAGCCAACAATTTAGAAGTGCATGTGAAAGAAATACAGCACCCAGAAACATAATTCTCAAACTGAAGTGGCATCAAGGAGGAGTATAGAAAGTATTATCATTCCCTAGGGATAGCCTGAAGTGGGTTGCTGGTGCTCACATCATTAGGAACACTAGTCTCAGCAACCAGATGTACAATGATTTCCCTTTGAGAGCATCATATGCTTGTACCCACAGTAAACCTTAGCTGTGTATTACCGTTGGAAATATTGGGGGCAGACTTTTGTGGACAGTGTGCTTTCCTCTGTTTTGGTGCGGGAGGATGCTGAGTGGACAGGAGAGACTGGATTGTTGGATTAAATTTTTTTTTTTCAGGTTTTGTTTGTCTGTATACACCTAATCACACACTTTATGGTGTTTTACATGGTATATTTCAGTATACATGTTATTTACGTATGTTTGCAAACATATATATTTTTTTAAACTGTACTTGTTTGCTATTTCCTACACAAGCAAGGTAGCATGAAGAACAGATGAAGACTTGATCTCATTCACTCATCCTCTCCCTAGCTGTATTGTATGTAGGACAAAAACCATAGACCTCATCCACAACCAGGCTCCACATACCTTTTTGTGGTTTTCCTTGAATGTTTTATATGACCTGGTTTAGCCCATTGACACCAGTTGTATCTTGTATATTGCATAGCACCAGTTCACTCCAACCCATGCACTCAGGCTTATTTCACAATACGCATTTGTTTCATTAATGTAACTTTACAAATATATATGTTTTTTCAAACTGTACTTGTTTGTTATTTCCAACATTAGCAAGGTATTGCTAGTAGCAAATAAAGAAATGGTCTTATTTGCTCATTTCCATTCCCTAGCTATACTGTGTGAAGCACCAAAACCACAGCCCCACTCCACAACCATGAGAAAGTTAAGAGAATGTGAATGATAGCAAGGTTATTAGGTTCAGGGAGGAAGAAGTTAGTTGGGAATGAGTTAGAATGGAGAAAAATTGGAGGAAGTGAAGTGTTTTATATATCTGGGAGTGGACTTGGCAGTAATTGGAAGTGGAAGTGAGTCATAGGATGGTGAAGGTTCTGGGAGCAATGAGGAATGTATAGATAGAGAGAACATTGTCTCAGAGAGTGAAAATGGATAGGGAGTAGTGGTTATGGTGCATTACACATGATAGCTAGAGACTAAGTGTGAACGAATGAGGCCTTTTTTTTTTTCCCTGGCACTACCTTGCTGATGCAGGGAGCAGCAGTGCTGTTTCCTGTGAGGTGGGGTAGTGCCAGGAATGGTTGTTGGCAAGTGAGTATGAATATGTATGTATGTGTGTTTATGAGTGGATGGGTCTTTCTTCGTCTGTTTCCTGGTGCTACCTTGTTGTTTTGTCCTAGCACTACCTTGCACACATGCGGGGTAGGGGTTGTTATTTCATGTGTGGCGGGGTGGCAACGGGAATGAATAAGGGCAGACTATGAATTATGTGCTTGTGTATATATGTATATGTCTGTGTGTGTAAACATATGTATACGTTGAGATGTATAGGTATGTATATGTGCGTGTGTGGACGTGTAATTATATACATGTGTATGTGGGTGGGTTGGGCCATTCTTTCGTCTGTTTCCTTGCACTACCTCGCTAACACAGGAGACAGCGACAAAGCAAAATAAATAAATAAATACTAATACCACTATGGTCACGGCAAAATACTCAACTACTCTGTCAAAAAGGCGAGTATCAAAACTGAAGTTATTCAATTCACATATTCTACCCTCTGTTATGTGGTATTTTTTTCTTACCTTGTCCCGAGTTAGACTGAGTAACTCCCATAATGTTTGTACCCCAAATTCTAGTGTCAGAAGAAAAAGAGCAAGACAGTATGGCATAATGAGAGACCAGATTCAGAAACTGTGTCTGAGATGTGCTATAACTACAAAACAGTATGAGATTCTGTACAAAACACATTACTGCATGATTGAGACAAGAAATAAATCAGTATAAATAATTATATGTCCTGTTATCCCTGGGGATAAGGGAGATAGAATACCGCCCAAGTATTCCCTGCTTGCCGTAGAAAGTGACTAAGAAGGGCAGGAGCAGGTGGCTGGAAATCCTCCCTTCCTAGATTACTTTCTAAATGAGGGAAGAGAGCAAAGAGCCAAGAGAGAAAATTTCCCTGTAAGACTCAAGTCACCTATTCCTAACACTACCAAACTTACACACAAAATGGCGAGCATGTTGAAAAATAAAAGTCCTGTAGTATACAATTTGGAACCTCAACATGAACCAAATTGCTGTAAACACTGGAAACAGTGAACAAGTCCAAAATCATGTTACGAAAATCTAATAAAAACCTTACTCAAATTTTCCCTACTTATTTTCTTCATTCCTTCCATAATTCCTTATCAAGCAGTTTTTATCAAAACATTAACAACCCTTTAAAAGATTAGTAAAACAGATTTCAACAGAATTATTAGGTAAAGTAAAAGCCTCATTAAGAATTACCAATTTCTGTCCTTGATGCCCACTGAATCAGTTTCATCCTGATATCTAGGTACTCGGGGTGAACGGAATCCCCGTCCAGCTCCTCTCCTGTTGTCTCCACGCCAATGTCCCTAAAATTTAAGGTATTAGGTGTTTCAATAAATGCTTCATAAACAATACAAGGTATTAAGGTATTTCAATAAATACTTTATAAACTTTCTACACAGCGTAACCAGAGCTTTACACCAGTATTCAAATATTTTCATACCTTTATATCATACACATAAGTACTGGCTATGAGCATCACCAGCTAATCATTCAAAAAGCAAAAACATTGGTGTCGCAATATTTTGCACATTTTAAATCAAATTTTCCTACTTTTGCACTTATCTAAACTATTTCTATTACCATACATATTCACATGAAATTCCAAGTTTGGATGTCAAGCCAGACAGGCCCACTAGACTATCACTAATATGAGGTGTGTTTCTAGGGGTCTCCTTTCCCTTAACCTGTATTTCCATTAAAAACTACTTCACTGAAATTCATGCAAATGAGTCTCATGATATCTCAGTCCCTTTTTGTACAAAATATCATGAGTGTTGCATCAAAATTACTGATGTGCATCAGCATTACATCTCTTAATGACTTAAGGATAAACTGCACTGGGCTGATAATTCGATTAGTCTTCAACCCTAAATACAATATTTCTGTAAACATATCATAAAAATCAATCATAAGCATCTCCATCCTTTTATACAAAATGCATAAATCCCCTAGCCTCCTCATCTGAAGTACCCTTAATCCTGAACTCATCATTCACTGCATGCTTTATCTCCTCTCACTTCAAAGTAGGAGTAAAAGATTGAAACCCATTAAAACTTGGGAAGAGTCAATGATTAAAAGCATAAGATATCAGAAATTACAAAAAAAATTAACGAGGAAACACTCTATGGTACATTACCTCTGGGAGACGAGAACTCCGGTCATTATCCCAGCCTGACTCCCAGTTCCTTCCTCCTCTGAACTTCCCACCATCCCGGTACCCAGTTCTATAGCTTCCTCTTCCTCCACCTCCATCACTGCCACTACCACTTCTTGAAGAACCTCGGTCATCATGCTCTGAAAAGACCCCCAAAAATTAAATTCATTGAAAAAGCATCCCAGTACAAATTTTTCCTTTAATAATAAACCATCTCATGATGGGAAGATGTAGTCAGCAGAGAAACTTATCATAAAATAAATATTCAAAAATGCTGGTTTTCAGCTTATTCAACATAGCCAATACAAACATGAATTCAAGACAATATTCCATGAATGTGATTCATGTCAAGATTTTTGTAACAATGAGTACCCTTTGCCCCCAACATTAATATCTATAGGCAAGTGTCACATGACGGTTCTTGAAGAATGGACAACATTTCCTACAGCATTTAGGAATGTAGAGAAAGATCTTTATCTGGGAGATCAACAATGGGTAAGTTTGAAGATGTGGTTGTCCCAATGATGTTATACAGATGTGAGACATAGGCTATATAGAAGAGGAGGGTGGAAGTGTTGGAAATGTTTAAGGACACTATGTGGAGGGAGGTGGTTTGATCAAGTAAGTAACAGAGAGGTAAGAGAGAAGTGTGGTAATAACAAAACTGTGGTTTAGAAACTTGAAGAGAATGTGCTGAAATGGTCTGGACACATGAAAAGAATAAGAAAGGATAGGTTGACAAAGAAGATAGGCGTGTCAAAAGTGGAGGGGAAAAGAAGTGGAGAAGACCAAATTGTAGGTGGATGGATGGAGAAGAAAAAAAAATTGGTCAGGGCCTGAAAATGCAGGAGGGTGAATGGCGTACACTACATAGAGTGATCGGAAACAATTTTGTATACAGGGGCTGATGTGCTGTCACTGGACAAACCATGGACAGATCTGTGAGGCCTGTGGTTTCAGTGCACTGCACATGACAGATAGAGAATGGATGTGGGTGAATGTGACTTTTCTTCACCTGTTCCTGGCACCACCTCACTAATGTGGGAAACAGCAAACAAGTATGAAAGAAAAAAAGAAATATATAAATAACATACCATACACACATGTAATTAATGCACTACTTTGCCCAGTTCAAACATTCAATCCTCGTGATAAATCAGTCTTCTCTGTCCTCAGTTTCCTATTCAGAGTATATATATATATATATATGGACAGCTTTACGCTCCTTTTCATCAACAGTTTCCGATATGTTACATAAACCTCTGGATGTGGTACATGGTATGTAGGTGTATAGTGTACTGACTTGTCACATGTATGCTTCAACTTACAAAGTAAAAATAGGGGGGAAAAATTACTTTGTGTGCCGAGTGAACAACAACATCATTCGTTTTCTAGTGGAGCTCAGCCAAACCACAATGCATACGAACAAGACTTCCCATTCAACATAAAGCTTAGGGCAACTGTTGCTTGTGATCATCTGCAGGTTTGGTATCAATGGGGTACACTACCATAAAAATAGTGAGGCTACCTTTAACTACAATCCCATCCAATGCTGTCTAGATTATCTTTCTCTCTCAAGAAAAAAAATTAGGTGTCAGTTTAAAGGTCTCAACAGCAACACAATCAACATGATCTTGTGGCCAGAAGTATATATAGTCTGAGTTGAATTCTCAATCGAGGAAACTATATGAAAGAATGAAGAGCATTAAATCATAAATATTAACAGACTCTTCTTGCAGTACTGGCTAGTGTGATGACACACTGTACTGAAACATTATCTTATCAAGTTTCACGCACCTCAGTATTATGTCTTACTCAATATGTGTGTCAAATGTCAACGAAAAAAGACTGCATACATATCTATTTGAGATTTATGATTGTTAAATAACATCATTAATGTGATCTGTGGCTGGGTACCGCACTGAATGACTGCTTGTAAGCAGGCCAGCAGGTTGCACATATGTTGAAATTTATCGGCAAAAATACTGAATACAAGTAAAATATTACCAGCTAAGGTAGTTAGGTAGAGTTCATAATCTCTGCTGATTTTTTACAAGCAATTCACCTGCATTCACATTATCCTAACATTATCCCTGCCATTCATAACTCACACCTTCTCTGGTATCATACAATAAGATGCTCCAAATCAAGCTCTGCAACTATTCTTTTCTCTATATCATAAACTACAACTGCAAAATGATTTCTTAAGATTCCCGGTCAGTTTTAATTAGTATATAAATTGGTAAATTACCACAATTACTGTTATGTTATTAATACACAGACTGGTCTTAGGTAGATATTGCACACGTACAATTGAGGGTTCATGGGTGTGTATAAACCTAGCTCAATATTCATCTATTTCTAGTAGCTGGCTTTCATTTCAGCTGAAGTTCTACTGTCAATTAAGGTCTATTACCATTCCGGACATCTAACAAATTCTGTTAGAATAGACTTGTTAGGTTCTAAGGCTTGCTTTGGTCAATTACATGTCGTGGCAGACTTTTCTAAAGTACAATTCTCTAACTGGAAAAAAAATCGTGTCTCGTCTATATTCTAAACTTCTTTTAGTATACCTGAAATGAATTCCCTCTTCCCAATCAACGATTTTCATCGGTTTGTAGAGAAATTTTTCTAACCATTTTCCTAATTACCTGTTAAAAGTTTAATACGGCATCAACTTCCATTTGATCCCATCATTACACACACGACTACTTCTACTCCAAGGACTAATACTCATGGTAGACATTATCAAGATACACAGACAACTAGTGACTTCCACACTGCTAACTCTCTCATTAAATAAAAGACATTTTGGCATTTACGTCTATTGACCTCTGCTAGCGTCATCAACACCGAAACTATTTGGTCTCAAGTTTTCACAACTTTTCACGCATCCAAAGGGAACTTCTGTCCAATAATGACAGCTCAAGGAACCTTCTTGGGACTACTGTACCATAATATTGGCGAGAACCAGTGGCTTTTGCCGTAATGTACACATTTTTCGGGGGAAACCTATTACCACGGCCTCCCATGACGGATGTTGTCTCAACCACTGCCTATAATATTTTGCTAAAGTAAATTGTACTTGTCAGGTGACTTTCTAATCAGTACCTTTAAACTGAAGATAATCATTAATGTGGTATGTCAAATGAATGTATCCTTATATTCCATTGGCATATCTAATGCACAACGCTGATCCGGTGCAAATGTTGGGGTAAAACATTTTAGGTGTGTAGGACATGGACGCAATGAACCCCAAACTTCCTATGACATTTTGTAATGTTATCCCTAATTCTATATAATTCACATGGCTTTTATAAAGTCTTACAGTCCTAGGAAATTCTACGAAATAAACTAACTTAAAATTACTACCGCGAAATGGATTGAGGATTACATGTTGCTCGTGTTTCGTGATGGAGGGGTTATATATATATATTTATTTGTCATTAAAGGCTCCTTGAGGACTGAGACTGTAATTGGCTAATCATATGGAAGGACACCATAATCGTAAGGGACATCCGGGGATGAGGTGCTGTGGGTCATCATATTACAGAACGTGAGGTAACTGTGCCTCAGTCGTTTGGCTAACATTTTTCCCTCTAATTACTTTACAGAGACTGATCTTTGAGCAGCAGTTAATTACCAGTACCTTGAACAGTTTCAGTTAAAAAGAGGTGTTTACTTGCGCATAAATTACATTGAAACAAAACACAAAACAAAAACTCAATACAATTTCCAGGAAAACATACTGTTCCCATCTGCTGGTTATGATTGCGTACCAACCAATGGCAGGACAATATTTTTACAGGAACAGAAAAATATTAAATTACAATCTACATATCTTTAAATTACAAAATATATATTGTGCATTTACTGAAACAAGAGATCATTCAGTCACCAGACATGAAAACACACACGTACACACATATAGAAGAAGTGGGAGACCAAATTGGAGGTGGAAAGATGGAGTGAAAAAAGATTTTGAGCGATCGGGTCCTGAACATGCAGGAGGGTGAAAGGCGTGCAAGGAATATAGTGAATTGGAACGATGTGGTACACCGGGGCCGACGTGCTGCCAATGGACTAAACCAGGGCATGTGAAGCGTCTGGGGTAAACCATGGAAAGGTCTATGGGGCCTGGATGTGGAAAGGAAGCTGTGGTTTCTTTGCATTACACATGACAGATAGAGACTGAGTGTGAACTGATGTGGTCTTTGGTGTCCTTTCCTCGCGCTACCTCGCTGGAGCGGGAGG
>JAUUDZ010464008.1:0-12090 GCA_032361705.1 Panulirus versicolor | reverse complement strand
TCTGTTTCCTTGCGCTACCTCACTAACGCAGGAGACAGCAACAAAGCAAAATAAATAATAAAGAAAACATCTAAATGACCCTTTGAAGAATGGAAGCCCTATCTTTGATTCAATGTATCTGTCCAAACCATCAGGAAATCACAGGGAATCTAATAGGTATGGGTTTTTGGAAGTCCTCTAGGTCAGTCCAGCAAACAAAGACCTCAAAAAGTTCCTGAGGAAATGTTCTTGGTAGATACCTGCTTTCTGCAGGTAAATTCTTTGGCCAGCAAATACCTTGTGGAGTCCTCAGGGGATAAGCTGCAGGATTGGGTCGCTGGTTTACCAAGCTGTTGGAAGCCGCAGCCCTCAGGCCCACATAACCCCCACAGTCTGGATGGTCTGGTACACTCAACTTCTCTACTGTGCATTCCATGCTGTTGCTGATGGTAGATGGCCAGGGGTTGAATATTGGCCCCAGATGTTTATGATCTTTTTGTACATATCATACCTCTGGATTTCTGTGGTAGTATTTCACAAAGTCTTCCATGCCTGCTGTGCCAGTAGGATGATGTTTCCCGATGTAGGTTGGGCACCATACTTTCCAGGATTTTCCAGGTGCAGAGGATCATCATGTTTGCTTTGCGCTCCAGGGAATATTGCCTCCGTGTCTTAAGTCCTTCCCAAAAAATAAGCCTTGCTATGTCGTCAAACTGGGCTGCAAGATGTAACTTCACCAGAAGTTGCTCTGATCGACGTTAAGGAACTTAAGTCTGGAATCGTAAGACAATCACAGCATTTGCGTAGCCCAAGCTTTGTCCCGGAGGAGAGGCAGAGTGGCAGTGTGAGAGTTCCAAGTTAATCCATGCCATATAATAGTGCTGGGTCAGCCTGTACAAAGTCTGGAGCAGCTCTGGTTCCTTATTGATTTGGAAGGTGAGGGAAGGTCCAGTAACATCATCAACTGGTGAGGTACATGAAGTTTTGAAGTCATGCATTAACTGTCGGCCAGTCCATGAAAAATAAACCTATCTTTGGCTCATGTTTCAAATGGTGGACCCTCACAAGATCTGCACATTCTCAACATGGCAAACCAAGGAAATAACTATAGGTCAAAATACATACAAGCAAAACCAAGAGATGAAATCCACCTTGGACATGCCCAGGACCCACTGGGCAAAGAAGCATTTTGAAGAAGTACAGCTGCCATGATACACACACTTCATCTGCAGGTTATCAGTTTCAGCGTAACCTGCACAACAGGCAATACTATATACTTAGGTTTTGGCTACAGACGAACCTCGACTCTCAGTGATGCCAAGTTCCTCTGGTAATGGACATGATGATCTGAGGGAAACACAACACATCATACAACAAAATTAGAATGCTACTCAGACCTTTCTCAAAAGTAAGAAGGGACAATCCTTGTAATTACCTAACTCAGAGCTAATTACATCATCTGGGTTGGTAAACTCTTTCCTTTTAAGTATGCACAAGAACACGATGAAAGAGACAGAGAAACGAAAGCAAACCCAAAAACTGCTATAGAAACTCCCTTATTTATGTCAGTACTAACTACAGGTCAAGTCCTCGGTGTTGGCTCATCAAACGAAAAACGACTCTCAGAAATGCAGAACACAAGTTTTGTCATTTCTGTGTGTGTGTGGGTAGGTGGGGTGGGGGGAGGTCTCCCCCCACTGAGCTACAGTTACATGGTAACGAACATGACCTGGGAGACGATACATGATAAACCCCATACTTATCATCATCATCATCATCATCATCAGTAACCTGGCGTATGTATCACTGGTAGCATAATAAGCAGATGAAACTTAAGGTAATTTTGTTTATCATCGTATCCCACAGAGATGACTCAAGGATAATCCCTCATAGAGACTTAAAAATAAGCCCACATACCAGACTCAAGGATAAGCCAACATAGATGACTCAAGGATAAGCCCACAGAGATGACTCAATGATAAGCCCACAGAGATGACTCAGGGGTAAGCCCACAAAGATGACTCAATGATAAACCCACATAGATGACTCAAGGGGAAGCCTACATAGATGACTCAAGGATAAGCCCACAAAGATGACTCAAGGATAAGCCCACACAGATGATTCAAGGATAGGCCCACAGATGACTCAAGGATAAGCCCACAGATGACTCAAGGATAAGCCCACATAGATGACTCAAAGCCCACAAATATGACTCAAGGATAAGCCCACATAGATTACTCAAGGATAAGCCTATATAGATGACTCAAGGACAAGCCCACAGAGATGACTCAAGGATAAGCCCACAAATAACTCGAGGATAAGCCAACTTAGATGACTTAAGGATAAGCCTACATAGATGACTCAACCATAAGCCCACATAGATGACTCAAGGATAAGCCTACATAGATGACTCAAGGATAAGCCTACATAGATGACTCAAGGATAAGCCCAAAGAGATGACTCAAGGATAAGCCCACAAATTACTCAAGGATTAGCCAACATAGATGACTCAAGGATAAGCCCACAGAGATGACTCAAGGGTAAGCCACATAGATGAATCAAGGGTAAGCCCAAATAAATAACTCAAGGAGAAGCTCACTTAGATGACTCAAGGATATGCTCACACAGATGCCTCAAGGATAAGCCAACATAGCTGATTCAAGGATAAGCCCACATACCTGACTCAAGGATAAGCCCACAGAGATGACTCAAGTATAAGCCCACATACCTGATTCAAGGATAACCCCACATAGATAACTCTTGGATAAGCCTACATACCTGACTCAAGGATAAGCCCACATACCTGATTCATGGATAAACCCACATACCTGATTCATGGATAAGCCCACACAGATGACTCAATGAGCCTATATACCTGACTCAAGGATAAACCCACATAGATGACTCAAGGATAAGCCCACAGAGATGACTCAAGGATAAGCCCACATACCTGATTGAAGGATAAACCCACATACCTGATTCATGGATAAGCCCACATAGATGACTCAATAAGCCCATATACCTGACTCAAGGATAAGCCCACATAAATGACTCAAGGATAAGCCCACATAGATGACTCAAGGATAAGCCCACATAAATGACTCAAGGATAAGCCCACATAGATGACTCAAGGATAAGCCCACCGAGATGGCTCAAGGATAAGTCCACACACCTAACACAAGGATAAGCCCACATAGATGACTCAGGGATAAGCACATAGATGAATCACGGACAAGCCCACGTAGCCGACTCAAGGATAAGCCCACATAGATGACCCAAGGATAAACACATACATGACTCAAGGATAAGTCTACATACCTGACTCAAGGATAAGCTCACATAGATGACTCAAGGATAAGTCCTCATACCTGACTCAAGGATAAACCCACATAGGTGACTCAAGTATAAGCTCACACAGCTGACTCAAGGATAAGCCCACATAGCTGACTCAAGGATAAGCTCACATACCTGACTCAAGGATAAACCCACATAGATAACTCACGAGATAAGCACATACATGACTCGAGGACAAGCCCACATGGATGACTCAAGAATACGCCCGCATACCTGACTCAAGGACAAGCCAACATAGCTGATTCAAGTATAAACCCACATACCTGATTCAAGGATAACCCCACATAGATAACTCTTGGATAAGCCCACATACCTGACTCAAACATAAGCCCACATACCTGATTCATGGATAAGCCCATATAGATGACTCAATAAGCCCATATACCCGACTCAGGGATAAGCACACATACATGAATCAAGGATAAGCCCGCATAGCTGACTCAAGAATAAGCCCGCATACCTGACTCAAGGATAAGTCCACATACCTGACTCAAGGATAAGCCCACATAGATGACTCATGGATAAGCACACAGAGATGACTCAAGGATAAGCCCACATACCTGATTCAAGGACAACCCCACATAGATAACTCTTGAATAAGTCCACATACCTGACTCAAGGATAAGTTCACATAGATGACTCAAGGATAAGCCCACATACCTGACTCAAAGATAAACCCACATAGATGACTCAAGTATAAGCTCACACAGTTGACTCAAGAATAAGCCCATATAGCTGACTCAAGGATAAGCCCACATAGCTGATTCAAGGATAAGCCCACATACCTGATTCAAGGATAACCCTACATAGATAACTCTTGGATAAGCCTACATACCTGGCTCACGGATAAGCCCACATACGTGATTCATGGATAAGCCCACATAGATGACTCAGTAAGCCCATATACCTGACTCAGGGATAAGCACATACACATGACTCACGGATAAGCCCACATAGCTGACTCAAGAATAAGCCCGCATACCTAACTCAAGGATAAGTCCATATACCTGACTCAAGGATAAGCCCACATAGATGACTCGGATAAGCACACATAGATGACTCAAGGATAAGCCCACAGAGATGACTCAAAGATAAGCTCACATACCTGATTCAAGGATAAGCTCACATAGATGACTCAAGGATAAGTCCATATACTTGATTCAAGGATAAGTCCACATACCTGATTCAAGGATAACCCCACATAGACAACTCTTGGATCAGTCCGCATACCTGACTCAAGGATAAGCTCACACAGATGACTCAAGGATAAGTCCACATACCTGACTCAAGGATAAACCCACATAGGTGACTCAAGTATAAGCTCACACAGCTGACTCAAGGATAAGCCCGCATAGCTGACTCAAGGATAAGCCCACATAGCTGACTCAAGGATAAGCCCACACAGGTGATAAGCACACAGATGTCCCAAGGACAAGCCCACATAGATGACTCAAGGATAAGCCACAAAGATGCCTCAAGGATAAGCCCACATACCTGATTCAAGTATAAGCCCACACAAATGACTCAAGGATAAGCCCACATAAATGAGTTAAGGATAAGCCCACATAGATGACTCAAGGATAAGCCCACATACCTGATTCAAGTATAAGCCCACACAAATGACTATAGGATAAGCCCACATCGATGAATCAAGGACAAGCCCACTTAGGTGACTCAAAGATATGCCCACATAGATGACTCAAGCATAAGCCCACATAGATAACTCAAAGATAAGCCCACATACCTGCTTCAAGTATAAGCCCACCCAAATGACTCAAGGATAAGCCCACAGAGATGATTCAAGGATAAGGAGTGATTTTGGCATATGATCTTCCCTGAGCACAAGATCCTGTCATTGCACCACGATGGTCTATGTGCTGATGGCTACCATATCCAAATATTGTCTTCATAGCAGAAAGATGGAGGCTTGTATCTACTCTGGGACAGCCCATCACATGGAGATCATCAATACCTGTATATCAGATGGATGCTAAGGGACCATCTGGTCACAAGTATGGCTTAGCTGAATTTCCTTATTGACTCCCCAACTGATAACTCAAGTCCTGAGATAATATCTTGCCTCAGTAAGGTCCTGGCGGTACACTAGGAACTCAAGGTATGTGTAACGGAAGCCACCTCACAAGGTAGCAGCAGCTCAACACATGAACCACACCATAAAAGGGACAGGCAAAATGCTATGTGGTTTACATCAGTCAATCGGCCCAAACTACTCCTTTTCTTTCTTTTTTTATTTTCTTTTTCTTCTTCAGTTCCTGTCTCGTGCTCCCAACAAGCTATATAGGGGAGACGATCTCTATTTGGGAATCGAAAACAACCAGAGGTACAGAGACTAGGTCCAGCTGCCCTGGAAAAACTGTCATCTATTTAAACCCATTTCACAAGAACTTTGGCCCAGCAGGGGATTGGCTAAATATAATCAAAAAGCGAATAACGATGATGATACATGTGATAGAAGAAGCCAATATGATGGCCAATGTCCTCTCAGTACGTCATCCAAGAGGATTCTGAATGGCTGGAAGTGGGAGGGTTGATGACGTCATCTGGATGATGGTCACTGATTGGCCAAAGGTGCTGCCACAACCATGGATAACGAGTGGTTAGCGTAGGTCGGGGAAGACCAGGGCTTTCTTACCTGACATACATGAAGGTCCTGCCTGATCCTGGTTTTCCTTGGCATATCCTATGGCCTCTCATGCTTAGAGACACTTCAAAAATCACATGTCATACGTACATTACCGAAAGTGGCCTATGGCAGTCCCTTTAGTTTTCATTGTTGATCTTGATACATTAAACTTCCACTCTAATGGACTTCAATATATCGGAATTCGGCTTCCATGGGACGGGACCTCTGGACTCCCTCAGACTAAGTTCGGGAAGTAACGAAAATTTCCATGAAAGTTCGTTACACCGAAAGTTTAATGTGGTAATGCGTCACTGGGACAAGTCTGGGATGTATGAGATGAGTCCGTCACTCCCCACACTTGGTGCGGGACGCTGGTCATCAGGAAACCTTGTTGCACATCACCTCCTCGCAGCACATTTTCTTTATTCTAACATGTTTTCTGAGCAAGTTTTGTAGCTTTCCATCTACATGGATCATTTCAGTGGAAATATGCAGGACAAAACCTGACCCGCTTGGTTGCTGCCCGCCAACAGCACCAGCCAGCTGGGTCGACACATCAACACCGCCTACATTCTCGTTCACCTCCAGTGATTTTCCGGTGCGAACATCGGTCATTTTGTTCCAAATCATGACATAAAATGCTATCAATATTCCACGTGTTAAGACGTCCGGGAAACAGCTCAGCAAAGCTGAGAACACCCTAGTACCATGATCATGGGCAGAGAAGCGTGCGCCTCAGGTAGCAACAAATATCATCTTTCCCCTAAAGACATTCCTACAGCTATTTTTCCAATCGCAGTCTTGTAAAATAACACCAGGTAACCAACTATGCACAACTAAACGTCATCGCACAACCGCACACTACGGCTAGTTAAGCTTAGCTCAGTAAACAATAATCAAAACAAACATAAAATTGTGTGGTATTTGTCTGACTTTCAAATGTCATTTAACCTTTTCCATTACTTCATTGAAGTCACTTCACTACTGCAGCCATAACTTCTCATTATCTCTGCAAACCCTTTCCATATACCCAGCGTTTTATTTGTACAACTCCATATTTTCCTTGCCAACCCTAACATCACAATTCGTAAATCTCGAACAGTTTACAGATAAGCTGTATCACAGTGCAAACATAAACATCACTTACTATGACGGTTCATCACAGTGCGACTCACAACACTAAGCCTGGTGATGGATGATTGAGTGCACCGTTGTAACACTGTCATATGTATGTTAAAAGGTATCTATAAAAGAACTCAAGGAACAGCTTTCAAAATACTCTAGCACTTCATATAGCGTACTCTTGGTGTAACCGGTAACGTTAACAGATAACAGGCAGTATAACAGACATCCCACATGTTATAACTCACATGTCAAAATGTTACGTGACGTGACATGTTCATATCTTCAGTAACTGACTGTTGTTCTCTTGTACAGGAGAACATGATGGACCGTAAACAATCCAACGGTAAGCTTAACTGCTTTCAGCTTTCATGGTTATTCTGGTTCAGTATCTCTAACAACTGTTTTGAGTAATTAATCCAATATAATGAAACACCCACAACAGTGAACAGGCGGCACAGGACTCACATAATGATCACATACTGTCTGCTCACCTACCCATCATCAGTGTGTATGGGACTGATCAAGAGCACTTGGGTATTATAACCTTTGGGGTGAGTTCATGTTGCACACCTGGGATCCTCACACTTAATCCCACATGCTGACTGGAAGGCATGGACTGGATAAGGCTACCGTATCACGACTGACAAACCTGATTTCTGATTTCTCGTAGTTGGGAAAATAAGTATCAGATATTGTGAGGAAAATAATTATACCATAAGCTAAAACTGAAACTGATGACTATGTCGCAAGAGTCGAGAGAGAGAATTATTCTTTCATTTTCTCACACACAAGTTCTGAGTTTCTTTCAAGACTGTGGCTGATGCCTTACACCCCAGTATCTGGTACTTATAATCTACACGGTAGACAAGGTCTATCATCAAACAGGAATATGAAGGTGTTCCTCTTCCCTGATGTAATAACCCCGCATCTATAGAGACCTATAGAGACAACTCAGTAAGTAACGTAACAACAACTTTATTCCAATATTTCTTACATCAAGTGTACCCATATTGTGACATGTGGTATACTCCGGAGAGTCACGAGACGTGTAATGAGAACATGTGAGCACAGAAGGAAAGAGAGTAACACTCGCCTCTTGGGTAATACGTCGATTTTTGTTCTGCCTGAGTTTAACGTTGACTGGTGAGGTGACCTCATCACTGGCCCCTGAAGCCTCCTCACTCTCGCCATCACTACCAATCCTGGGAACCTCGTGCACCACACCTGCAAACACAACATTAAACTTTATCACTACCGGGGGAAACATGGATACATGTGGCATGGAAGTTAATATCACAAATGCAACATATTCTGCCCTCTACCTTTGTGTTATACCTGACTTACGTATATAGAATATGGACAAAGATTCATGAAAATCATATCAGAGGTTCAGTGTCTCGTATTCAAATATATCAACAAACTGTCATTATCATATAATACAGTATAAAGAGAATGATGAACAATAATGAAAGAGAAATTCATTTTGTGATATATCGACATCAAAAGCAGGAAGATGACTGGATCACCAAGGTGAGGATCATGACCTTCCATGGATCACCAAGGTCAGGATCATGACCTTCCATGGATCAGCAAGGTCAGGGTCATGACCTTCCATGGATCAGCAAGGTCAGGATCATGACCTTCCATGGATCAGCAAGGTCAGGATCATGACCTTCCATGGATCACCAAGGTCAGGATCATGACCTTCCATGAATCAGCAAGGTCAGGATCATGACCTTCCATGGATCAGCAAGGTCAGGATCATGACCTTCCATGGATCACCAAGGTCTGGACCATGACCCTCCATGGATCAGCAAGGTCAGGATCATGACCTTCCATGGATCACCAAGGTCAAGATCATGACTTTCTATGGATCAGCAAGGTCAGGACCTTGACCCTCCATGGATCAGCAAGGTCAGGATCATGACCTTCCATGGATCATCAAGGTCAGGATCATGACCTTCCATGGATCAGCAAGGTCTGGACCATGACCTTCCATGGATCAGCAAGGTCAGGATAATGAGCTTACATGGATCATCAAGGGCAGGATCATGAGCTTCCATGGATCACCAAGGTCAGGATCATGAGCTTCCATGTATCACCAAGGTCAGGATCATGAGCTTCCATGGATCACCAAGGTCAGGATCATGACCTTCCACGGATCAGCAAGGTCAGGATCATGACCTTCCATGGATCAGCAAGTCTGGACCATGACCTTCCATGGATCAGCAAGGTCAGGACCTTGACCCTCCATGGATCAGCAAGGTCAGGATCATGACCTTCCATGGATCAGCAAGGTCAGGATCATGGCCTTCCATGAATCAGCAAGGTCTGGATCATGACCTTCCATGGATCAGCAAGGTCAGGATCATGACCTTCCATGGATCAGCAAGGTCAAGATCATGACCTTCAATGGATCAGCAAGGTCTGGATCATGACCTTCCATGGATCAGCAAGGTCGGGATCATGACCTATGGATCAGCAAGGTCAGGATCATGACCTTCCATGGATCAGCAAGGTCAGGATCATGAGCTTCCATGGATCAGCAAGGTCAGGACCATGACCCTCCATGGATCAGCAAGATCAGGATCATGACCTTCCATGGATCATCAAGGTCAGGATCATGACCTTCCATGAATCAGCAAGGTCAGGATCATGACCTTCTATGGATCACCAAGGTCAGGACCATGACCCTCCATGGATCAGCAAGGTCAGGATCATGACCTTCCATGGATCACCAAGGTCAGGATCATGACCTTCCATGAATCACCAAGGTCAGGATCATGACCTTCCATGGATCAGCAAGGTCAGGATCATGACCTTCCATGGATCAGCAAGGTCAGGAGCATGACCTTCCATGGATCAGCAAGGTCAGGATCATGACCAGTAATACATCAAGGTGCGTGTGAGCGTGCATACATCATAAGAATAGAGACATGATACCGTACATATGTCATGTTAAAGAGGCGGGACAACGCAACACACACACACACACACACATAGCGATCACACTCCTGGCAGACGATCACTACCCAGGGAGGTACTGCCACTGGGGTTACATAGGGAGTGTTAGTCACTGACCCAGGCTGCAGTACTTTCTCTCTTCGCCATCATGTATGTTGCTGACAGTCAGCCCACAGACACACATTCTCCACCTCACACATAATACTGGACAACTTGCAACTCACACCACACATAATTCTTAATTCTACAGTTCCCTGCAGTGAGCGAGCACTAGGCGCAAGCCCTGCCTGACGGCAAAAATCTCACCACAGCTAATGGGAGTTTAAGAGATGGTGCAGCATGAGGGTAGACCTCTCTCACCTGACTATACCAACATGGAAAGACACCTAGGTAACCACATTCACACACACACACAGGTACCTGGCCATCCCACACCTGCCAGACAACACAGATATCTGCATGAGCAGTGTTGATTCCCAGATCATCTTCACTCATAACCTGTCTGTTCCCAACCATAACTCACTTATGCCCACCTACATCTGCCCATCCCGCCACATCCCGAGCCAGCCTCCACTTCCCGGTAACTGTGACCTGGATGGAGGATGGTACTGTATCTACGTGTTGGTAATTACCACACTGTCCTGTACGGGTATGGTGTTGTACACTCGTGGGCCATCATCTCCTGAACATTTTCTATAATCATACAACTTCTTAAATTTATGTAAAATGTCTGTATTAACTATGTCCTCAGTTATTTTGTTCCATTCATCCACTACTCTTATACTACAACCTGTTCCATTCATCCACTACTTACATACCATACAAGGACTTCCTTACATCTGTTTTAACGAGTTTCTGCTTTGATGTGTGGTTGTGGTTGTCCTCTCCCTACATCTCTTGAGGAACTGCTAACTGTCGGGGTCATCGATGATTTGAAAACTTAAACATTACAATCAGGTCACCCCTCACTCATCTGTCTTCCAAGGTGGGCGAATTTCAAGCCTCTAGCCAACCCCGGTAACCCAGCTCTCTGAACTCTGCTACCGGCTTTGTTGCTCTCCATCTACATACGTCAAGAAGTGATTACAATTTACGTGTAACGGAGGGTTTTATACTTGTGTTGCCCCGCCTCTTGACCTTGTGTATACGTATCATGTCTTTACTCCCATGTATGTATGAACGAACACAAACACACATCCCACCCACCCTACGCCAGGTATCTCTCTACCGACCAACCCCGAGAGAGAATGAACACCTGGGTTGGGTGTAAACCGTCCAACGTATCAATGATTCGAACTCATGCGGGTCCGATCCCGCGTTGGCCTGTGATGACTCATGACCAGTAACGCTAACCGTTACATAACAGAGGCCAGTGTGTGTGTGTGTGTGTGTGTGTGTGTGTGTGTGTGTGTGTGTGTGTGTGTGTGTGTGTGTAATTACAATTTGTGTGTTACGGGGAGAAAGTTATACACTCGCTTTACCCCGTTTCTTAACCTTGTATATACAGATACACCCATACGAGCGTAAGCTTCGCACACATTTAACAACCAGCCCCAAGGGAAGGATGAACACCTAGGTTGGGTGTGAGCCGAATGACGCACCCTGGATTCGAACCTATGCGGGCCCATGCTCACTTATGGTCAGTAGTTCATGCCACCAATGTACATCTACTCATGGTATCTGGATGTAATCATGGTGCAGCATACCCTCTCGGCTGTTACACGTAAACCTGACACAGAGGCCATACGGTCATGAGGCAGTCACACACCCACAGCCTGACCCACACATGACTCGCCGTCATGACCTGGCCTGACCACATCCAGGCATCTTGACTGTCACCTATGATCTTTCCCTCATCCCTGTGGGGCCACCGCCACTGACCTGGACTGCCGTCGCTTGGCCATTACCACCCGCGGCGAGGGTCTCGTTCTGTCATTATCACCCATGGCGAGGTGTGGCCCACCCTGGCCGCACCCAAAGCGAGGTGTGGCCCACCCTGGCCGCACCCAAAGCGAGGTGTGGCC
>JAUUDZ010463997.1:0-12091 GCA_032361705.1 Panulirus versicolor | reverse complement strand
TCAATCCATTGACAGCACATCGACCCCAGTATACCACATCGTTCCAATTCACTCTATTCCTTGCACACCTTTCACCCACCTGCATGTTCAGGCCCCGATCGCTCAACATCTTTTTCACTCCATCCTTCCACCTCCAATTTTGTCCCCTTTTTTACACAAATTCACCATTTCTTGCATCAGTGAGGTAGCATCAAGAACAGATGACTGAGTCTTAGAGGGAAAAATCCTCATTTGGTCCCCTTCTCAGTTCCTTCTTTTGGAAAAGTAAAACAGGAGGGGAGGCTTTTCAGCCCCAGCTCCCATCCCTTTTAGTGGCCTTTCATGACATGCAGGAATATATGGGAAGTAATCTTTTTCCCCCATGCAGGGCATGTGAAACGTCTAGGGTAAACCATGGAAAGGTTTGTGGGGCCTGGATGTGAATAGGGAAATGTGATTTTGGTGCATTACACATGACAGCTAGAGACTGAGTGTGAACGGATGTGACCTTTTTTCGTCTGTTTCTTCATGCTCAGGACAAAACATATGATATCAGTTTGGAATGCTAAACTCTCAATCTCTATGAAGTATGTTCAGGTATCAGTGAATATAGTATATAGATACATTAAACAAAATCCCCATTCCTTACCTGGGCAGTTCTAGCAGCATGAAGCATAGCAACCAAGAACTTGACATAAGTGTCATACAGCAAAGAGAGTTGAAAATGTAATTTGTACAAACAGCGACACAGATCAATGTGTTGCTCATCTGCACAAAGCTCAGGCAGGCTTTCACCTAGGTTCTGAAGTTTCAGCGTTGATTTGATACCATCCAGGCACTGACAGAAAGTACAAGAAAAAACAGTAATATACTGTATTATAACATTAATCAACTGGTCTGACAAGCAAATGGTTTTCCTTATTTATTTTGTAAAATATTACATATGCTCCATATCATACTTATTCTAGAGTAGTTTCAGAAAATATAGACTACAGTCCTACATGTCTGGCAAAAACTAGAATTAATGAAACAAAGGAAATCCCTGGTAGATACTGATGACTCACCACATTGGCACTCTCTCTCTTGTCCAGATATGTATCAAGATGTTCATGTAATGCTATGAAAGTTGACCGAAATCTTTGGGTTAACTGGGCACCTGCTAGCAATGCAGCATCAACATATACATATGCTAAGGGTGCCAGACCACTTAAACCTTGCTGGAAATGAACAAATTCTTGTAAAAGTATGGTTACAAATTGCTACTTCAAACTTAAACTTTTACTAAAGTATTTTTCACACTTGATTGCCATTTCCCGCATTAGCGAGATAGTGACAGGAACAAAGAGTGAAAGACCACATTCACTGACATCCATTCTGTAGCTGTTGCATGTAATGCATCAAAACTACAGCTCCCTATCCACAACCAGGCCCCACAGACCCTTCCAAGGTTTACCCAGGCTGCTTAACATGCCCTGGTTCAGTTCACTGACAGAACATCATCCCCTGTATACCACATTGTTCCAATTCACTCTATCCTATGCATTTCTTTCATCCTCAGGCCCTGAGCACTAAAAACCTTTTTCATGCCATCCTTCCATCTTCCATGTTCCCCTTATACCCTCCACATCAGACAAATGTATACTCTTTGTCAACCTTTCCTTACTCATTCTTTCCATATGTCCAAATCATTTCAGCATACCCTCTTCAGCTCTCAACCACAATCTTTTTATTACCACACTTCTCTCTTACCCTTTCATAATTACTTACTTGATCAAGCCATGCCACACAACATACTGTCCTCAAACATATTATTTCAAACACATCCACCCTCCTCCTCATCTACAGCCCATGCCTCAAATCCATATAATATTATGTACTCATTTTTGCCCACCCAGAGAATGATTTCTTTCCATACATTCCTCAGTGCTCCCAGGGAAAAGAGAACCTGTGCCCCCTTACCCCCCAGTGAATTACGTATGCTTCCACGGTTCCAATCACTGCCATGTCCATTCCAAGGTATCTAAATACTCTATTTTCTCCAATTTTCCTCCATTCAAAATTACATCCCAATTAACCTGCCCCTCAACCCTGCTAAACCTAATAAACTTGATTTTATTCATATTTATTCTCAACTTCCTCCTTTCACACACTCTTCCAAACTCAGTCACCAACTTCTGCAGTTCTCATTCAAATCTGCCACCAGTGCTATATCATCAGCAAACAAATGACACTTCATAGGCCCTCTCATCCTGCTCAGACTGCATAATCTCTACAAGACACTTGCATTTACTTCCCTCACCACCCCACCCAAAAATAAATCAAACAGCCATGATGGTATCACACACATCTGCCACAGACCAAGCTTCACTTGGAACCATTCACTCTCCTCTCTTCCCACCAGTATACATGCCTCAAACGCTTGATAAAAACTTCTCTGCTTCTAGCAACTTTCCTCCCACACAGAATATTCTTAACTCTATAAGATACTTTCTCCAGATCCATAAATGCTCCATACAAATCCATCTGTCTCTTTTAAGTATTTCTCACACACATTCTTTAAGCAAATACCTGATCCACATTTCCTCTAACACTTATGAAACCACATTGTCCCTCCCCAGTCTGATGGTCTGTACATTTCTTCACTCTCTCAATCACTACCCTTCCCATACAACTTACCACATACACTTAACAAACTTATTCCCCTGTAGTTGGAACACTCAACTTTATCCCACTTGCCCTTACACCAAGGAACTATACATGTATTCCACTGATCCTCAGGTATCTCACCATGTTCCATACAAACAATGACTATCTTAACTAACCAATTAACAACATAAGTCACTCCCTTTCTTAAGATATTCAACTGCAATCCCATCTAATCCAACTGCTTACTACATTTCATCTTTTGCAAGGTTTTCACCACCACTTCTCTCTTCACCAAATACCCCTCTATGACTAATTTTGCATAACAACCCAACCCAAACACCTTTCATCTGCCACCCTATCATCAAATGCATTTAACAGTCTTTCTTCAAAATACTCACTCCATCTCCCCTTCACTTCATCACTACTTGTTACCACTTCCTCCTTTACCATCTTCACCTTGTTTTTTGCATATTATAAAGCTCCTTCTAAAGTACTTTTTACTCTTCATAAAATCTACTGATACTCGCTCACCCCAGCTCTCATTAGCCCTAATTTTCAACCCCTGCACTTTTTTCTTGACCTCCTGCTGCTTTCTCTTATACACCTCCCAATCATTTGCACTCCTTCCTTATATGCACCACCTATATACCTCTCTTTTCTCTTTCACTAGCAACTTCTTCATCCCACCACTCACAACCCTTTATAATATGCCCATCTCACACTTTTGCAGGCCACATGCATCTCTCGCATATGCCAGCACTACTTCCCTAAATACCTCCCATTCCTCACCCACTCCCCTAGCTTCACTCACTCTCATCTTCTGCCATTCTACATTTAATTTCTTTTGGTATTTCTTCGCACAAGTCTCTCTTCCATGCTCACTTACACCTACCAAACTCTTCTCATTGATAATGTTTCATATTTTCCAAAAACCTCCACAAATCTTCACCATTACCTCTGCAATATCGTGATCAGATGTACCACTAGAAGCCCCTCTCAGCAGATTTACATCCAAAAGTCTCTCTTCTGCATGCCTATCAATCAATATGTAATCCATTAATGCCTAATGACTATCTTTCTTACTCATGTACATGTACTTGTGTATGTCCCTCTTTTTAAAATAGGTATTCCCAATCATCTGAGCATACAACTCCACAAACTGTTCACCATTTCCGTTCATTTTACTGAATATCCCATGCTCCACAACTATACCCGCAACTGCCACATCACATACCTTTACATTCAAAGCTCCATCACTAATACCTGGTCTCTTGCATCAAAACTGCTGATACACTCATTTACCTGTTCCCAAAACACTTGCCTCTCATGATATTTCTTCTCATGCCAGGTGCTTATACACTAATAATCACCTATCTCTCACCATCCTTATTTATTTCTACCCACATCAGTCAAGAATTTACTTCCTCATTCTCGTTCACACACACCCACAACTGCGTCAGCAGTAGTGCTACTCCTTCCTTAGCACTTGTCCTCTCACCAACCACTCACTTTAGTCCTTGGACATTACCAAACCATTCTTCCCCTCTACCCGTAAGCTCCATTTCTCTGAGAGCTAGAACATCCAGGTCTCTCACCTCAAACATACTACTTGCCTCTCCTTTCTTCTTATCTTAGTTGCATCTACAAACATTTAGAGACCCTAACTTGAACCTTCCAGAAGGATGAGCACCCCCTGCTTGGCTCTTTGTTCTGTTCCATCTTTTAGAAATTGAAATACAAAAAGGGGATGGTTTCTAGTCCCTTGCTAGAAAATTATATCATTTTAATATCTTATGAAGTTGAAAAACTTGCACATATTTATCAGGTTGATTTTACTTCAGTCAAAGTCCACTATTCAAGACAAGACCAGGTAAACTTGTAAGGATATACAATCAAATATTAGCTCACTGAAAAATACAACACCAGTGATAAGATTTGTACTTGATTCCTCAAAAGACAATAATACAGGCTGTAAAATTAGAAAACTACAAGAAATGATAAAAAAAATTTGCTTGATGGCATTTCATGACAACTCACTTGATGTCCATATACAGTTCACCTACACAACAGTATATATCAAAAACTAATTACTCTTTACGGTAATTACTAGCTGGTAGGCAGCCACCAGCTTGGGAGCTATATTACCGGTCTAGCCTGCCTGGGTATTGGGAGGGTTAGGGACAGCAGCATAGTGTGCCAGCACTTCGTGGATTTTCACGCTGCACCCCTCTGACTCATGTAAATGTCTTTTATTTCTGCCTCACCCACATGTGGATTATTAGCATTCCATTCACAAACAATACAATCTCTTCCTGTCACTTATGACCCTTGAAAACACTTAACTTGCACAACTAATTCTTATAATTCTAGATTTTCCTGTGGTTAGCACTATACCTTTTGGCAATATGGTAGGAGCAAAAGAAAGGAGTAGTTGGAACATTATATAGAAACACTGAGTAGAAGTACTGGGTAGGAACATTAGGTAGGAGTATCAGGTAGACACATTAGGTAGAAGTAGCGGGTAAGAACATTAGGTGGATGCATTAAGTAGAAGTATGTTGGAGATTAGGCAGGAACATTGGGTAGATACATTACGGAGAAGTAATCAGTGGGAACATAGGTAGGAGCCTCTGGAAACATTGCACTACAGTTGCCCTCTGCCAGTAGCTGTTAAGGGTGAAGCACTAAAGGCTAAGGGGTGGCACTGGAGTTCACCAGTTATGGAGACTCTTTTGTTGTCATTATCCCCCTTGAGGTAGTCCCCTGGAGGGAATGGGCATCAGAGATATAAGTATACAATTTGTGTTAATGACATGTGTCTGATAAAAGGAAAAATTAGAATTCATTCTTTTGGTACTGCATAAGTTTAATAAACAATACCAAAGGCAGAATGCTGAAGTAATTGCAGTGTAACTCACCTCTAAGTAATGCAGGAAGGCAGAATAACTGTGCATCATCTCTCCACTCTCACTGAGATAATGGTTGCTGTCACTAACAAGCTCAGTGAACTTCATCACGCTCTCCTGAGTATCATCAACATATTTCAAAACCTGACTTATTACCACTGTGATAAAAAGGATGGTATATCACAAACTATCACTCACTCTATCAAAAAGATACAGATACTTGTCATTTATAAATATGTAAAATAATTTTGCATCCACTTTCTCTTCCTTTTCCTTATTCAACTTGTGTCAGATTTACTTACAGAGAAGACAGTGTTGAAGAGTGTGCAAGTCCTGGTTGGGTGTAAAATGGGAGCATCTGCAGCCATCAGGGACAACAAATGTGCCCGCCAAGTGTCCTCTAAATCATTAGGCTGTCGGATAGGGCGAAACAACATGGCCGCAATGCTTGGGGATGCATTACATGGAGTCATATCCCCTAAGTCACCTTCACTGCTTTCACTGTGGCTGAAGAAACAAAATCCACCAAAATAATTGCTTAAACATGTATCTTTGTTATATGCAAGTCAAAGTCTGACTGGCCTAAGTTGCCATTGGGGGAGAGGAATACCCTGGCTTTCAGTGACTGTTCATTAACACCACATACTGGCACTATGAGCTGTGGAAAGAGGAGCAGTATGATGGATTTTTTATGAAAATGGTTCAAAAAAAAAAAAATTCGGCAAATGCATGAGATATGAAAGTCTATTTTCTAATTCTATTTCACCATATGCCCATCTTCAAAAGCCTTCTGTATATGTACTCAGTCAGCCTGCAAAACAGAAAATAAAAAGATGTACCCTCCCTTCACATACTGTCTACTCTGTGCCACTTAATATGAATTTCTATTTCATTTCTTCAACTGTTTTATTCTTAATACATTATAAATAAAGTCTACCTGAAACAGCACGGCAAAAGTGCAATGAAGACAATCATATCAGAATGTAACGTTGAGGTAAGACCTTCAGACTGTGAACTCTGTCCACTAGCAACAGGAAACAAAAACATGAATTTCACATACCACTCACTGCCACTCTTGCAAGTCTCCCTTCTCTCACTAATTTCTCCCTTATTCCCTCTTGCATGCTGCTTGATTTGAATTTCTTTTCTAATTTTTTGAATCCTTTACTATCAATGTACAACACTACAGCTATTGTATATCTACAATACACAGCAAAGCAGTCATTTTACTGTACCAGAAAGACAATTAAGGGTCATGAGCTTTGGGGTGTAAACTCAAGTGTAACAGCAATAGAACAAAAAGATCCATGCTTTTTCACACACCACTCACTACCACTCTTGTTCATCTCCTCCCTCTGTCTTGCTTACCACTGACCACAAATTCATTTTATGTTTTTTCAAGTATTTCATCATCACCATATCACAGCTACTGCATAGCCAAAACTTAACAGTAATACTGCAAAGCAATCATATACTCATATCAGGAGGTAAATTTGTGGAATAGGAAAATAATGTTGTAACAAATTCATCCTTCTAATAAATGCATTTGTTTCCTAATTCACTGTTACGTTATAGCAAAATCTGAGTAAATTAGCTGATGTTCTGCATAGGAAAACTTTATATACTTGCAATGAAATGTCATTATCATACAATTACAAATGGTATCTATTCTGGTGAAAAGAAATTTAATGAAAATTTGGTGATAATTACTCACTCAGACATGGAAGTAGGTGAGGCAGGTCTGCAAGAAGCGGTAGTATCAAGAGTAAGCTTTGGTGGCATAGTGGTATGAACAGTGGTTGGAGGCTGTGGGAGGCGGGCATGGGGTGCCGCTGCACGGTCACTGGTGCCTAATGTGGGATCATCCACAGGGGACACAGACCCCTCTTCTTCCCACCATTCATGATCAGCTGGGGGTGTGGGCTTTTTGCCATGAGAAGGTGTGAGCTCAGAGCTGTGAATGTCATCCACATGGCTGGAGGGGTCTCCATCACCAAGGTTGCTGGGAGATCGTCGACGAACACCCCAAAGATTGAAGTTGTCCACACTTTCCTCCTGGGAATGGATTGTGATGTGTGACATGGCTTATAGACTATTAAGCGCTGCAAGGATACAGACAAAACAATCTCATCATTTCAAGTCTGTTTTGGTCTTATGTAACACACACTACCTCAATCAAAAAAGTCTGGTTTATCTTCTACTCTACAGTTTCATTCATACACTTAATTGTAAAATTGCTATTACCTGTTTCTCCCTCCAATGTACTTTTTTTTTTTACAATCCTTTGCCTCTCCCCAATTCTACTCTATTTACCCTAATTAGTCATTTTCTTCAATCAAAACCATCCTTTATGCATGTGATCATCCATTCTTCAACACAGAGCAAAGCATGATTCCTCAACTTGCCACACAACCATAACTTTGGTCTTCCTTTTATATTCACCTCATCACTTCAACTTCCTGTGCCTACTCTTATTCATTCTTTTCATTTTCATTCTGCTTGTATCATGATGAATGCTTAGCACCATCTCAATTACTTATGAAATTTCCCTTTCAACCTTTCAGTTTTCATATCTCCTCTATCATTCCCCTTAACTCACAACCACTACATACCTTTACCCCAGATTATCTCATTAAAAACAAGATACATCTTGATTACAGGAAACTTTTAGTCATTCTCCTATTCCATACTATCTCTCTCCCTCCTAAATGTTCACAACTTGATACTCCAAAATTCACTTCACTTTATCCTTCCATCTTTTTCTTAGTCTCCCTTCCAATTACTCACTTCACTTCTGACAAGTAGATAGCCTTAGTCAGTCTTTCTTTGCTCATCCTCTCCATGTGTCTGATACATTTAAGCATGCCCTGGTCAACTCTTTCAATCAGAGAGATATGGACAGACAGATAGAGAACAAAATGCTGAATAATGAATGAAAAAAAATCACAATCATTGAAAGAATTATAAGACTAATGTATAAAACTTACACCCTGACTCTCCAGTTCATATTCCAGGAAGTCGAAGTCCTTAAAGACCTGAAACTGTTTCTCTGATGTTGTCATGTCATCAGCAGTACGATCATTTGCTGTATCACCAGGAGCTACAGAAACTTCTTCGGTTGAGGATGCCATGGATGACTGCCTTTCCAGTTCTGAGCTTTGGCTGAATATCACCTGATATATATGAATAAAAATTGTTAGAAGGGTTTCCATAATCCAGACATATGTGTGTATTGTACTGTATTTAGTGGAACACATAGTGTCTGAACTACTGTCTAATTGAAAGTGATGTGCATTGTGCATATAGATATAATAACAAAGATTATGGCTGATTTTTATGGACGACCTTAATAAGCACAGTAGTCATGTTCTATGAAGGATATCCCAGGGAAATAGCATAGGTGGCAAGGTAACTTAAAAGCAGAGATATAAATGAAAGCTTATGATACTGCGTGCAGTAAATAATGGCTTTTCCATTTGAATTTCTTTTTTTGATAAATCTAAAAGCTTAGAGCAAGGCATGCAGTAAAAAATGACTTATTCACATGAATTCTGCTTGTCCCTAGCAAACGATTTTTGACAGAATTCCTGACAAATTCATTTTCAAATAATCATATAGTTTAATTCATTAGCCTTAAGAAATGATACATGAATAATAACAAAAATATAAGATAAAATTATTGGATAATGTTACAGCTAATTTATAACGTATATGGATCACTTGCAGTACAATAAAGCTTTGCTTTATTATACAATATCATTATCTAAGAAAGTATATAATACATTTTTTGATTACCTAAAATATAAGAATACTTTTAAAAGTACTAAACACTTCTACAGGTAACAGTAATGGAGATAACACACAGGATTTTTCGAAGTGATTTTCAAGAATGTAATCCCAAAAAGAGTCCTCTTAAATACAATAAAAATATAATCTATTTCTTTTCTTCCAATGTTATTCTTTCCTCCATTCCCATTTACATGGGGTGGATAAGGTGCATACACCTTTTCAGCATCACAAACTATGGCAGAGGATGGGGAAGCCCAATTTCATGAGTGATACTTGTGACCCTGCCACCCACTTCATCATAAATTATAACAATATTTAACATCCTTCCAACTCTGTTTAACATCACTATCAAGTGATTAAAAGTATGTAGCTTGATTATCACAACATAAAAAAACATTGGCTGTAGTTGATTATTTTAGATTTCAAGTGTGACTAATGTAATTAAGGGAGATCACCTGTGTACTGGTATACATCAACTGAATGATAACAGAAATCTCCAACAAACAACTAACTGTAATAATCCTAGCTATTGTTTTCAGACCATCAACTGTATATATATTAAATTAACGTGATGTCAGAACACAAAATCAAAGTATCTAAATATAAAAAATGCCAACTTTTGGTTGCCCTTTTATGTACATCCTGATAACAAAAATATCAGTACCACAGAAGACAGCTAAAGCATGCAAAACTTGAAAGCAAAGGATAGCATAGCAAAAGCATTTGCAAACAATCACTATATACACGAATACATAAGAAAAATTTAGATGTCAGATTAGTATTCAATAATAATCAAAGAGCTCCATATCAAATTCTTGTATGCATAACTCAATGCACACTACTTTCATCCACAGAGATTTTAGGTTAACATTTACAGAGATTCACACCAATGATCTTTATATAATCCATACACTATTTCTTGCACTTCTATAATGCCCATGCATATTTCACATATGATTTAAATCTATAAGCATTAGTTGCATCTCATTACTTTAATGTAGTTACACAATATACTGCTATTTATAATATTCATAAATTATTCCTCAATCAAGACTCCTCATCCGAAACATCTGCAATGGTCAAGAAAAGTGGCATTTCTAGCAGGAATTTTCATTTCGTCATGTTAGTGATACTTACTTCTGTGCCACTAATAACATCATTACTTTATGGGCAACTTTTGTTTTGTAGAAGCTGCAAAAGCATGGGCAACTGAATGCCCTAATCATGGCAACCTCATATAAGCTACACATACCTCACCTTATCTTTCTGTCTCAGGAAGCACAAGGAAACTCAGCAAAACATTTATGGCTCCAGCACCTGCCTAACAAAACAAATACACTTCAAACACAAACCCACATCAACATGCATGGCACCTAATTCTTTGCAACAGCACTAATCCCTCCCATCCAAACCATTTCATAACCTACCATCAAACCCCAAGAAAAAATTTAAAGTCACACCTGCCTCATATTTCAGCAAACTAAACTTGCAGATTCCAGCAACCACATCAAATATGAGCATGACATATTCACACTGCAGTGATACAACAAACACTTAGCAGCTGTCCCCCAACCCAACTATTTGTTCTGACTTTTATTTTACTCTGAATAGAGAATACCTTAAGTATCTGCAGTAGCTTTCCCTTAATACATTCATTCTCACTATATCCAACAAACCTGCTCTGTTTAGTCTCTAATGGTTCTTCCATGCATAAAATCTATAAACACTCACTTGTTTCTTTATATAACTTCCATCAACCTTTGTAGCTGATTGAAAACTAATATCATACAACCCTATGGCCCCTTTTCCAGGTCTCCCAAAGCTATGAGATTGGACTCCACATGAGAAAAAAAAATGGACTCCATTGGAGTAAGAGCATCTGTGATAAGACTGTACTTCTTCCCATGCAATGACAAGGTGAGAAGGTGACTTCTCATTTGCAACATGACCACTAGCAGGCAGAGACCAGAAACACCAACCAAATATCATAATACATAATGACCAAGCTGTCTGTTACCAACAAACCATGTGCATTTCCCTCTATACAGGCTGGCATCCAAGCATTCATTTTTTTTTTGTAATTTTTAAGCACTCATAGAGTAGTATAAAAGATAATTGTGAGAGAATAGACACTTGCTTTTTACTAAATCATGCTTTATAAGAGAGAGTTAAGTTTTCCTAACCTTTGATATATTTTCACTGTTCATGTTGTAGCACTTTACTGCATTACATTTACATAACATGGGCATTAAACTGTATAATCACATTCTAAATGCAGATCATCAGTGTTGAATCATTATGTTCAAAATACCAAAAAAAAATCTTAAATTTCTTGCTATCTGTAATTTGTCTTTAGCGTGTACTTTTTACTTCAGAAACTTACAAAATTTTTACATTATCAGAAACAGTATTCATTCACTCCATAAAAACTGGGTTACCTTGTTGATGTTGCCATCCTGCTGCACACCATTACCAGAACAACCAAGGTCATGAAATGGAGAAAGACACGAGAGACAAAGGTTAATTTTAAAGCCATGCCATTCCCAGCAAGACTTTCATACTGTACAGAAGGGGAAGAGAGAGTGTGATTCAGAGGACTTTTAGAGTTTCTTAATCTAGATCTACTTTCCTTAATCTGCTTAACCTTAAAATAGTTCTAGTAAATATAAGTGATTTAAAGAGCAGCTAGTAAAATTAGGGATTAAGCAGTTCATAAAAACATCATTCTGGGACTTTTAAAAAGTTGTGGTGAATAAAAAGTAACATTTATA
>JAUUDZ010463986.1:0-12092 GCA_032361705.1 Panulirus versicolor | reverse complement strand
ATAATAATAATAATAATAATAATAATAATAATAATAATAATTATTATTATTATTATCATTATTATTATTATTATTATAATCATTATTATATCATTATCATTATTATTATTATTATTATAATTATTATTATATCATTATCATTATTATTATTATTGCATCTTCATCTATGGACAAAAGTCCACATCGAGGCTAGGTCTAAATGTAGAGTATTAAAAAGGAGAAATAAGAAGGAAGGAAGGAAGTGGAAAACATACCTTTTAAAAAGGGACAGGTCGAGCCATACTTGTGAGGAAAGACTGGAAGTAAAGAATGCCAGAGCTTCGCAGTGTAGGGAAAGAAACCGATGCCATTATTGTCGCTAAATTTGGAGATTAGCAGTAGACAGATTGCGCAGTAAACAGTTCTTTTACGGTAAATATGCATTTTTAACTCGAGTTCTGAGCTTGCTTGTTAGGTCAGTTTTGTGGCTGTGTTAGCGTGGCCATGAGGCCTGCAGCAGTGTGGAGTTGTTGAGTGTAGTGTAATTCTGCGAGGCGGTCCCTGCCAGCCGCCTCCCTGGGGAGCCCGCACCCTCCTCCCCACGACTCCCCAGGGTGTCTTCCCTCCCCTGCCCTGTGTGGCTGTATGAGGCGTGGTGGAGCGGCGGGGAGTATGGGAGTGGAGGATGGAGGCGAGGCTAGTTATGTGGGCGGTGAGGGCTACGGCGATCAGTTAGAGTTTCCTCCTTGTTTGGTGTCGAGGAACTTGGTGACGTGTGCGAGATATGCCGAAGCCAAGATTGTCACAAGCAAGTGAAACTGCTGAAATGTCTTGAAAACATTATACCTGGCAATTGGAACACGTATAGTACAACCAACGCCGAATGACTGGATATCTAACCAACAAAGCTCAGCAGTAAATCGGATGAAAAGGTTTGTTGGAAAATACTTTATTTTTTGTGAAAGTTTTAAGTAAATAGATGTTTGAAAGTGTGAATTCCCGAATTTTGACTTGTGGAAGCTCAGTGATTTTACCAATTAAAAAGGAAGTAAGTTAACTGACAGGAACATCTCTCGTTTCTTGAAAAAATGAACATTTGTCTTTATTTCTACTTGCTTTTCTTTCATAAAGCTCCTATAGAGAAATATTTCATTGTAATCAAAATCTACATATTGTTCATAGCGAGTATTATTGTGCTAGTTTGTTTCCCGCCAGCAGTCATTGACGTTGGCGAACTGGACTTGTTGCTCATAACTGTGAATGGCGGTTTCGACGGCTAAGGTTCGTTGCTCATAAATGGGAGTTGCGGTTTCGATGTATGCCGTCCATTACTTGGCAAGTGCTTTATTATAACCAAAGCTTTCAGGGGCTGTTTGGATATGAAAATAAGAATATGAACTTTAATTTGTTGGTATATATTGATATAATTGACTTGAGAGGCCCTCGTTGTTGAATCGTTCCATTTTACATAAAATTCACTGATAGTTTGACCGTTCATTGAAGAGCTTGAGGACAGCGTTGCTCGGCAATAGCCGCAGATGTGCTTTGTTTTCCTTACACTTGGCCATCAAACATTCTTCTGTTTAAGAAAGAGATGGAGTAAACTGTTGTTATTAATTCGAATTCCGCTCAGCACCTTCCTGAAAAGAAGAGAGAGAGAAAAAAAAACCCCTCTCAGAAGCTAATCCCCTTTGAAGACGAAGGATGCAGTAACAGTTCTGTATGTGTAATTACTATATGTTTGTTACAAGGAGAGGGTTTTACACTCTTGTTTCCCTTCTCTTAGCCTTGTATGTATGTACCTTTTCTTTTCAATGTTCTCATACACACACCAGCCTGAGCTAGGTACCCATTTATTCAACAGTCCCGAGAGGAAGATGAACATCTGGGTTGGCTGTAGACCGGTTCTCGCGGCCAGGATTTTGAGACCTGGAGGGCCCGCACGTGAGTCCTGGTCCACGAAGCTAACCACTACATCAAGAAAGCTCGTGTGTGCACGTCTTTCTCATAACCTGTGATAATGATTCTCTATTATTACCAGTGGTATTACTAGTATATCATTGTAGAGGAAGCATTAGATCGTTTTCGGGCGATCCATTATGTTGTGGTATGATAAGGTTCGCTGGGACTAGAGTCTCCTGCCCCCATCTGGCGACACCTTCAGGGTATCCCACTTTTCTGTTAACTACGCTGGTATATACATACAAATATACAGGTGCTACCGGACTCCTCCTGCCTGTGGTTGCACTGCGAGTGAAGTCACCTTCATTGAGGCTGTATCATCGTCAGTGGACGAAAGGGAATGCAGTACGAACTTCTCACTCCAAAGGAGTCCCTCGTTTCCCTGCTTGTGATTAGAGCGCAGCCTTGAAGGGGTCGGGTCCTGGGGTTGCATAATACGGATATACACAGGAACCCGGTTTAGTTAAAACTGTACAGAAATTCAAAGAATCATAGACAGCAATATCGATGTATTGAAATTATATTCTTTTTTATTACATACGCTAAGTTATGTGCATATTTTGTTTGCACACACACACACACACACACATCTGTACTATTTTCCTGTGTTCGGATCCAGTCGGTCTTCTCCTAACCCAGGCGTTCATTTTTCTGGCTTAGGTTAGGCTGTGTGGGCGAGCAGAGATGCATAGCAGTGAAGAGATGATATACATATGTACAAGGTTATGAGACGGGGCAACACGAGTTAAAAAAAAGAAAAAGAGTGTCCACCATAACACAAACATCAATCACAAATAGTAGTCACACACACACACACACACACACACACACACACACAGTGACTTAGGACATGGTTATTTTAGACATCATACATACTTTTGCGATTTAGTAGAGATTGTACAAGAGATGGGACCTTATGAGTTCAACCCCCCCCCCCCCCCTCCCTCCCGTACGGGACAAATAGCCATGAGGATCTTAAGCAAGGTAAGACACTTGGAAACGAGGTGGAATTCAGTGGGATATTCATCACACTTGATAGACGAAGAGAAGACGGGGAGAAAAGCAAACTGTCTCCCTGACGAGTGTGGTCTGTACGGTACTGGAAAAGTTGGTCAGAAAGTGAGTGGATGACTTCCTGCTGAGGGGAAAGTGAGGGACTTCACGGCTTCGAGGAAAGAAGGTCCTGTGTAACCAACCTCGTAGATTTCTGACCTTAGACAAAAGAGCAACTAGGTTGGTGGACTGCCAGGAAGCATGTGACATTACCACATGAGAGGCTGATTAAGAAGTTGGATCACCAAGCAAGAATACGGGAATAAGGAGGGAGACTCTGACGATGGGTAAAAGGTTGTTTGTGGAAGTGAGCAAACGACACATATCAAAGAAGACTTCTCGAAATGGGTCGAGGTCACTATTGGAGTTCCGTAGGATCTGATCTGGGACCATTATTCTTCGTGATCTACGTCAGAGCCTTGCCAGAAGATATAGACTCCTACCTGAATAAGTTTGCAGATGATGCAAAAGTCACAAGAGAAGTGGAAAACGAGGTGGATTGTATCAAGGGGATATAGACAGCATCTGAAGTTGGTCAGTAACATGTGTGGTAAAATTCAACCAGAAAAAGTGTACACAGGACAGGTCACAGTGAAAGAAGTCCTTATCATGAATAGTATGTATCAGTAAATAAGCTAAAGAGACTCGTGTGTAAGAGAGACTTAGAAGTCGATATCGTCCCTCACCAGTTCCCAGAGCTCCTTAATAAGAGAACAGTTAAGGTGACCAGCTGTTTGCTTGCTGATATTGAAATTGCATTCCAGTTCATGGATAAGGAAATATTTATCAAGCTGTTTACGTTCGACTTAAGGCAAAAACTAGAGTATGGTTTTCAAATTTAGTCACCACAGCACCTAAAGGAGCAGAGAAAGCTAATAGAGACGGTCCAGAGGAGGGGAAGAAACAGAGATGTTACCGAAATTGAGAGAGCTGATGCACAGGGAAAGATTAGATACTTTACTTTGCCCACCATAGAAGAGAGAAGAGTCAGAGATGACTTGAACACAGCCTTTGAATTAGATTGATGACGTAGACAGAGAATATTTCTTCGAAAGATGTAGGAATAGAATGAAAAGACTTAATGCGATATTAAACAAGACTTTTGTCAAGATGTAGAGTATATATATATATATATATATATATATATATATATATATATATAAGGAACCAGAAGTCTGGTCCAGAGGAGCAGGAGGCAGAGGTTTGGTTCCAGAAACGAGACTTGTACTGTGAACTGAGTTTTGCCACATGTAGGCCAGGAGACCACGTGAGGC
Source organism: Panulirus versicolor (assembly GCA_032361705.1). Taxonomy (NCBI): domain Eukaryota; kingdom Metazoa; phylum Arthropoda; class Malacostraca; order Decapoda; family Palinuridae; genus Panulirus; species Panulirus versicolor. Next base: position 7,824 of record JAUUDZ010463986.1, on the reverse strand, counting down.
AATGCAGAGGCACCAGGAGTACCAACCACACGACTGGCTTTACCTTTGCAACAAGTGCTGTATCTTGTGGATCAGCTTATGACATCATAAGAAAAACTCGGCAACTGACCATCATCATGATCATCGAAATCAAGACAGACCGGGAGGAATACCTGCTCCCCGCCACCTCAGCTGGACAAGCCACTTGATACTGAAAAATGTTGTTGGAGGAAAGGATGGAAGAGTGCAAACGTTATGCCCAGCTTTATGAGAGGAGACCGAGATGTTATGATGAACCACCCCGTCACCTGGGCCCTACCTTGCTTGCTTAACACAGCAGCCTGGGCTTAGCCCGGGTTGTGAGATTTGACCTCCTAAGACTACTCTGAAGTAACTCCAAGGTAACCTTATTTTCCCCTCTTGATCCTAGCCTTTTTTCGATACTCTAGTTTGCCCTCTGTACCTTATCCTACACTCTGTACCCTACCCCACACTCTGTACCCTACCCCACACTCTGCACCCTACCCCACACTCTGTGCCTCATCCTACCCTTTTGCCTTATCCTCCCCCTCTCCCAGGGCCACCTGTCCCCCATAGACCTTCTGTGTCCCTGGTGTACCCTACTCTACCCTTCCTGTATCCTTTCTGTACCGTACTGTGTCCCTAGTGTACTATACCCTTCCCGTAGATGGCTCTTCTCCCTGTGCCACCCAGCATTACGGTTCCCCTGTACCTTCTTACATCCCCTCTATACAATATTCCTCCCTGACCGCTGTGCTCAGCTCAACCTTCTGGTACTTGACTCGTTCATTTACAAATTATTGGTGGGAGATGACGGCGAGTTCCGTCACTCATGTAGGTTGACAGTGTTCCCTGGGCACAGGTATGTCTCGTGTCTGGTGATGGCGCCGTGGTTTACAATGAAAATTCAACAGAACGAAGAATGTGTGAGAGATTTGGTCTGCTGTATGGTGAAAGTGAAGTGAATGGAATATTGCTAATGAAGGTTGAAGTAAACATGTAGATCGTCTGAGATCATACAAGTGGAGCTTAATTTTGCAATTGATTTTATTTGATCTGTAACAATGAGAACACTGAAGGAATAAGGGAAGAGACGTTGTAAAACGCATATATTTAATGAGACAGACAGCTTTAAAGTTGATATTTTCCAGAGTGGACAGAGAGGAACCGACCAACACTTCACTAATCCTGAGTTAGGAGGATAGTACTTCCCTGGGTGGCTGCTGACATACTGACACGGAGGGTGTAAGATGGTGTAGTGGACCCGCTTTTGGTATGAAGGTAGCACTGTGTGTTTGAGGACGGTGGTGTTACTTGACTAATTAACTTCATGTTCGGTGAGAAACAATGGGACTTGGCTCGATGTGGACTATGGGTACGAGGGGTGGCACTGTGTGTGTGTGTGTGTGTGTGTGTGTCTGAGGCCTTTGGTGTTACTTGGTCAATTAACTCCGTGCGCAGTGAGAATACAATGAGCCTTGGCTTACTGTGGACCGTGTCGGTGACGGGAGCCTTCGGCAGAATGGGCGTTCAAGATCTGTAACGCACTGGGTGTGGGTAGGGGACGTGTGAGTGAAGTGAGAGGCTATATAGTACATGTTCCTGGTTCGGTATATGGAACTGGGATCGTAGTTAACGACAGCAGCTAGATAGATAGCTGTGGAAGTTGGTTAGCCATATTTTTTTCTTATCGATTATTCTATGTTTTCTCACGGTATTGTAAGTTTAGATTTTATAGTATTGGTGTCTTTCACGATGATAATGTCTTTTGCTCTTTGGCATATTCAAGAATTACTGTGGTCAAAGATATGTATACTGTATAAATGTACGAGTATGCATTGGTATGGTCTGAAGTCACCAATTTACTGTTGTAGTACAAATGTACTGCATTACTGAAGATACACAGCTTACTGGCTTCATATCGAGGGTTCTCCCAACTGCCCTTATCCATGGCCCATAGCCTTATAAGGGCTGACCCCATGAAGTGACCTATTCCTTACAGTACGAGGGTGAGTTCTACACTTGTGAGGTCTCACTCGAACTTCCGACCAGCATTTCTCTACTTATGTTGTCCCAGCCATATTCCAGTTACCCGCTGGCTGGCATGATGTTAAAGATGGACTTCTTCATTATTCTCTTGAACAAGTATTTTGTTTGGCTTCTTTATTTGGCCTTTAATTGCTTTGTCATTACATCTTATGAAGTACTAACCTAACCACTGCTGACGTCATCAGGCTGACTGATTTTAACTTAAGATGGCTGTGATTCGGTCTCTCCTCACTTCTCTCTCTTCCATGGTGAATAGAGTAAGTATCTTTGTTGTCTCCCTCTGGGCCCTGTCGCGTACATCATTGTGCCTCCTTAAGTGCGACATGATCGAGTTTTGGTGTAACATACATCGTGAAAAATTGTGTCAAACATTTTCTTATCCCTGTACTTAAATGTGATTTTGCTATTTGCCTGAAGACAGAACGTGTCCTGAGCAATGCCTTTGAATACGTGCAGCTCTGGCGACGACAAGTTAGACACAGTGTCGATTCCCAAGTCTCTCTCCCTCTCACACGGTCCTGCAGCTTATTTCCTGCTAGATACTAATCATACCAAGAACTTCCATTGTGTCTCATCCTCAGTACTTTTCATTTCCTCTGGTTCAGTTTCATCCATATAAAAGACCAAGTCTGGAGTTTGCCTGTATCCCCTTGTATGATGGTGCAGTCCCTGTTCTTGACTTCTCTCACAGTCATCTCATCATCAGCAGACATATTCAATTAAGAGTCCAATCCATCTGACCGGTCACTGGTCCCAGGACCACTGCCACTGGTGATCATTAGCCCATTTCGGGAAAGCTCATCTGACCTGTGTCTTGAGCTTACAATAAGACGATCTTCTGTCCAGTGAAGGAGCTGCCCCTTTTTGACTTGAAGACACAACTTCCTCACCAAAGTCTTGTGTGGTGCTGTAATAACATCTGACTCACCACAAACACATCATCTGCTCATGTTTTTTTTTTTTTTTTAAATCAGAAATCGAGTTCACTGTCATAGAGGTTCAAGAGAATTTGTTTCTCGTGACCGTTCCATGAACGCGTTCTGTCCCAGGAAGGTAGGTTCTCTTTTGCAAGTTGTCGTGTGTTTGCTCAAGTACTCTTTTCCGGCCACACTCGTCAAGGAGGCTGGTCTGTCGTTTGATGCAATTTCCACATCTGGTCTCTAAAAGAGAGGCATGATATTTCCCGTCTTACGCTCCCTTGACGAGAATTTCCCTATATAAGGCATTTCCCAACATTCCTGTTTTCTATACTTTCTGATGATTAGATTACACGACTAATTGAAGTGAACTAAATTTTCACAGTGGTTTGCATGTAGTTCGTCTCTCAGTACGTTAGTCACCACTTGCCTGTACCTCATCTTCCAAGGGCTACTGCAACCCATCCTCCTCCCCCACCCCTACTGCTTTACCCCCATCCTCCATGTGCCGCCTTCACCTTTCCCCTCTATGGACAGCCTCCACCCACACCCACCATGTGGAGCCTCTAACCCCCACAATATTCCATGGGTTGCCTTCACCCTCACTTTGCATCACTTTGCCTCCATCCACACCCTGCATGTGCTGCCTTTACCCTCACACCACCACATGGGTAACCTCCACCCCCATTCTGTATATGCTGCCTTTATCCCCACCTTTGTCCCTGAGTTGCCCAGCTTCCATAGGTTGTCTCCATCACTTGCCTCCTTAGGTTACCTTCACCCCTTACCTTTCACGGGTTTCCTCTACCCGTCTCCATGGGTTACCTTCACTCCCTGCTCTCCATGGGTTACCTTCAGCCCCCTGTCGTCCATGGGTTACCTTCACTCCCTGCCCTCCATGAGTTACCTTCAACCCCCTGTCGTCCATGGGTTACCGGCACCCCCTGCTCACCACGCGTTGCCTCCACCCCCAACCCTCCATGGGCTGTCTCCATTCCCTAGTCTTGGGCAATAGTTGTAGATTTACACAACTCCAGCATAAACTTGGATCTTCTGACAGGTAAAAATGAGGGTAACAAATTGATTAATTTCAGTGAAGACTTCTTTTTAGATTATATGATGTGAGACCCAGCGAGAGGGAGGAACATTTTAGATATAATGAACACAGAGCGAACTAGGACCTGTATGGTGGGTGAAAAGGATTTACATGTATGTGTGTATCTTGTTCAAGACTGAACCGTAGCACTTGAAAGCCCCAGATTTTGGGTGCAGGAACTTCAGGTTTTAGGCACCGCACGTTTGCCTAGAAGGCCGTTTTGTGGCTACTGAGTGTTACCAAAGGCCACCCCAACCATATTGATTAATCCCGGGATCAGAGATAGGATCCAAGAGCACCAGAGTTTGGCCATAAAGGCCAAGAAAGGCCACCTTTTAAGGCTCAGACTTATCACAGCTTCATGGCACTTAATTCGGAAGGGACCAAAATATGTCACTTTCTCAACAGTCGGCCTTGAAGGCCACTAAAAAGCAACAGAGGCCATCTGCTTTTAAGATTTTTCCATGGAAACATTTTACCCCGTGCAGCGTCGAGTAACCCCACAGGTATAAAATAAACAGGACCTAAGAACATTCCTTAGACCTTCGCGAGGTTTTCGAAAAGGTACCATATGTAAGATTGCTAGGTAAGACTTAAATCTCACGGCAAAGGAAGCAGAGTTTGTGGTTGGGCCGGGGACAGCAGACTGGCTCACAGACAGGAAGCAACGTATGGTATCAAATAAGAGAATGATCCGGCTGGCTTCATGTGGGTTTCCACCAGGCTTAGACTCAAGGAACACTTACTTTCCATCCATATCATCCACCTGAAGGTTCCATCCATATCATCCACCTGAAGGTTCCATCCATATCATCCACCTGAAGGTACAGCTTACAAGTCGAGTAAATTTCCAAATCTTCCGATGCCATGAAATCGGGAAATATAACTCAGTCAAAGGAAAACTACCTGAAGATTCAAAGGGATTTAGATACACTGGTGGTGTGGTCATGGAAATGGCAAATGGAGTTCAACGTAAACAAATTCCAAGTAATGCACTCTGATGCAAAGAATATAAATCACGATGACTAAATGCCTGGTAAACCATTGTAGGAAGTTATGGAGGAAAAAGACATTGGAGTTATTATAGTAATGACCCAATATCCGGAAAACATAGCCTATGGGGAATAAAAAGACCTTGGAGTGATTATCGGTAATGACCTAAAATTCGGAAAACATAGCCCATAGGGAATAAAAAAGGCCATAGTGATTATCAGTAATGACGGAGTGGTTATCAGTAATGACGGAGTGGTTATCAGTAATGGCCTAATATCCGGAAAACATAGCCTATGAGGAATAAAGAGACCGAATGATTATCAGTGATGACTTAAAATCCGGAAACCACAGCCTAGATGGATACAATGAAGCCAAAATAAAGGTAAGCTTCATAGCTAGAAAACACGAATCCACAATACTCGCACTCTTTAACGCCCTAGTGCGTGGAAAGTACACTGGCCATTTCTGGTTACCAGATGTGATCCAAGTTGAACGAAGTCACAGCAACCAAACTAATAACTTCATTCAGAAATAAGTCTTAAGAAGAAAGACTCAAAAGACTGGATAGTATTCTCTCTCTCTCTCTCTCTCTCTCTCTCTCTCTCTCTCTCTCTCTCTCTCTCTCTCTCTCTCTCTCAAAAAAAGATATCCGTGGACAGCATAAGTTTTCAAAGTACTAATTGATTTTGACAGCATAACATAAAAATTTCTTCGCACTAGACAAAAATCATCGGAAATAACGGAATGACCAACGGTGGAAAGAGGTGTGATAGTTATGTGGACAAGAGTTATTCCGCTGTAAAGTGGTAGAACATCAGAATAAACTTACCAACAGATGGACTAAATCCAGAGACTGTCAGTCTCTAGATCAAAGGTAGATAAACAAACCTTTGTGATAAGGTATGAGTAAGTGATTCACCTTAAGACAGAATATTTCCCATTGTTTTTCTTCAGTGTCCAATCTCGGCGCTTGAGAGTTGCCAAGGACTTTTTCCAATTCACACTTTCCTGTGGAATATCTATGGCAGAATACTTTCACTACGATACGTGGTGTTCCTTCCCAGCTTTCTTTTTATCCTGCTGACAGTTGAGCCGAGGGAGAGATGAGAGGTGCCGTCTGCTGTATCTGCCACAATTTAGATTAAACTTGCAAATATCCTCGTAATGGACCACCAGGTTCCCCATTACCATGTCTTTCCCTCCATGGGCTACTTCCACTCCACACTTTCCGTGGGTTACCCCCACCCCACACTCTCCCTGGGCTACCTCCACCCCACACTCTCCCTGGGCTGCCTCCCCTCCACACACTTTCTAGGCTACCTCCCCTCCACACACTTCTAGGCTACCTTCGCTCCACACTCTCCCTGGGCTACCTCCACCCACACTTTCCCTGGGCTACCTCCACCCACACTCTCCCTGGGCTACCTCCATTTCACACACTTTCTGGGCTACCTTCACCCCACACTCTCCCTGGGCTATCTCCACGCCACACTCTCCCTGGGCTACCTCCACCCCTCTTTCCTTGGGCTATCTCCATTCCACACTCTCCCTTTTCCGCCTCCATTCCACACTCTCCTTGGGCTGCCTCCCTTCCACACACTCCCTGGGCTACCTCCACCCCACTCTTTCCCTGGGCTACCTCCACCCCACTCTTTCCCTGGGCTACCTACACTCCACACTCTTCTTAGACTATCTCCACTCCATACTCTCCCTGGGCTGCCTCCATCCCACACTCCCCGTGAAATATGTTCCTCCACCATACACTCTTCCTTGGCAGCCTCCACCGAACACTCCCTGGACAGCCTCCATCCCACACTCTCCCTGGACAGTCTCTGTCCGACACTCCCTGGGCAGCTTCCACTTGACACTTTCCATGAACAGCCCCCACATCACACACTCCCTGAGCTGCCTCCACCGCATATTCTCCCTGGGCTGCCTTCACAACTATGTTCTTCCTAGATTTCCTCCTTCCCACACTCTCCAGGTAGTTCCATCCCATATTCTCTAAGGGCTACCTCCACCCCAAACTCACCCCAGGCTGTTCCCCGCCTCACACACTCCGACAGCAGCCTCCACCCCTCAGTCTCCCTCGGCAACCTCCACCCCACACTCTACCTTAGCAGCATCCACATCACACTCTCCATGGGGGAGTCTCCATTCTATAATCTCCCTGCGCACTCTCCACTCGTTGCTCCTGGGCACCCTCCGACCAACACTCTCCTTAGGCACCCAGCATCCCACACTTCTCCTAGGCACCCTTCACTCCACATTTTCCCTCGGCAGCTTCATCCCCACACTCTCCCTAGGCGACTTCCACTCTCACTCTTTCTAAGCAGCTTCCGCCCTACACTCTCCCTGGGCTGCTTCCATCCCACACTTTCCCTGGGGACCCTCTACCCTCACCCTCTCCCTGGGCAGCCTCCGGCCCACACTCTCCTTAGGCTGTCTCTGCCCCACATATTCCCTGGGCAGTGTTCACCCCACATTCTCCCTGGACATTACGACACAAATCAGATATACATGTTAGCATACATGTGTTCATTCACCAGTTCGTTCCTCGGGGATCATGAAAATTGTCAGTATCTGTGACTCTATCTATGTATCATTTATATACGTATCTCTTGTTATCTGTATCCATAAACATCTGTTACTAAAGATATCTACATGAAGCTCCTAGTCAGGTAACCGGTTTTATTGTGGTAAAACATTGATTGTTTAACACAACAGCAGAGGATGTTGTTACTGATAAAACAAAAAATTTTGTACAAT
>JAUUDZ010463976.1:0-12092 GCA_032361705.1 Panulirus versicolor | reverse complement strand
TACGTGGCCGAAAAAAAAAAAAAAAAAAAAAAAAAAACGTTATTAAGGGTGAAATCATCGTGTCGCTGAGACCAGTGTTTTTAAGTGTGAGCACCAGCAAGCAGCAACCGCCTCAGCATGCCTCAGGTTATCTTAGATAAGAATGTTCTTTCTTTTACTTTACTCTTCCAAGTAGCCACTTCATTCTGAAAATTTCACTTCTGGGCGCTGTATCTCTTCCGCCTGTGCCTCAAGATAGTTGGCTCGTACCAATCGAAGGAGAGGAGAGCCACAATTCTCACCTGGACGCGAGAAAATGTGGGTATACGCGAGATTTTAAGGCGCACTGGGCCCTCTGAACGCACGGTCAGGCGGCTGTTTCCTGCAACACTTCATCAAGTGTCTCGCCTCATTCAGATCAAGACCCTATATAGAACCCAAAACATGGACCTAGAATACCTCAGAAACCTTACCTAATTACATGTCCAGATGTCTGCAGACTTTTGTTGTTGTTTTTTTTTACGTGGGAGGCTCGTCACGGACAAACGTTCACATCAAGGCCAGGCCTTAATTGAAATATGAATGGGATAATGAAAGGAACCGAGAAAAAGAAAAGTATTTACGCATTCTGGAGGAAATGAAAAGCATGTCTTTTAAAAATTGTCAGGTAACTATAGGGAAAGACATGAAAGGGTAGAGAGTTCCAATGCTTCAAGGTGTAGCGAAAGAAACAGTTATCAAAACGGCCCACTCTTGAGTTGCCAACAGCCATACAGTAATCCTATGACGCAGCAGCTTGCCAAGTATTGTATGGTGTAGCTAGCGGTGGGGACACAAAAGCAGCCAACTCTCGGGAGCAAAAACCAAAGATGGTAATCAAGGACAAAGGGGAGATGACAAAGTACCAAAACGTAAGCATGATTATCGCCTCTGAAAATTCATATAGAGGTGGACGAGGTCATTTTGTGGTCACTGTATATCTGCATAGCAGAGGTATTACACAACAAATTCTATGGTCCATATATTATGCATTTAATGGTAATTAGTTTAAAATCAAATGATGACATTGTAAACATCGGTATAACTGCAGAGTAACGTGGATGACATACATTACGTATTCAATGATGACATGGTAAACACTGGTATAACTGCAGAGTAACGTGGATGACATACATTACGTATTCAATGATGAACATTATTAAGTGATGAATACTATCACGCTGATTGTCTTACATTAATACAATGGTTCAAATATACATAACTAAGGGAAAACTCTGCTATCTGCTTTCTTACCCGCTCGCTTGTTCATGGACTGCTTATGACATTAAACAATAGTAGGTAAAGAACTAACCTCGTATCTGTAAGAGCATTTGTTGGTAAAACTGGTCTTGGTACCGGACGTTAGTCAGTGGGGGACGCTGAGGAGGGAGGAGGAGGGAGGAGGTCAATGTGATAGGAGTGACATGGTGAGGACCGCGCTGGTGCTGGGATATGTCTAGTGTCATGGTCCTTGCCACGTAATCACACCTCTGACCCTCTACACACTCGAGAAGGTTTCCACTGGTCGGGAGGTATGTCAGTGTCATGGTGTTTGTGCTACGCGACCGCAGCTCCTCCTACACAGTCCTCTTGCGAAACTCTCACTAGCTCACTGGTAAAGTTATCTAACACGTATCTCTTCCACTGTGAAATTCAATGGAATTGTGTGTGTGTGTGTGTGTGTGTGTGTGTCAAAAGCTCGTCACGGACAGAAGTCCTCAGAGATGCTAGGCTTTGAATGGGGAAAGGGGGGGGGGGGGATTGGAGCAAAGAAAAATCCAGAAAAAATGAGAGTCAAAGGTGAAAGAGAATTATAAGCGTATTGTGTATTGACGGCAAATGGAATATATGAACGGCGTGTTCTGTGTTCGGCAGGCAGGCAGGCTAATTCTAGCAATGATTTAGTTTTAATGACGCAGTAATAGTAGCGATCCTGGCAAGGAGGGTGTAAGATGCCCCCGGCCATCCTTACAACACTCCCAAGTCAGGAGGGGAGTACTTCCTTGGAAGGCTGCTGTCTACAACCTACTGACACGGAGGATGTAAGATGGTTCCGGCCATCACTTCAACACTCCTAATTCAAGAGTAGTACTTCCCTGGGCGGTGCATTGTTTTCTTTACTGCTCGGAGGTACAGGCCAAGACACTCACACAAGGGGACTCTTAATTACCCGCCAGTCTATACGGGAGTTCTACACTCGTTGCCCTCATCTTTTGTTTTCCCTTTTGTCATATATTCATTTGAACCTTTCTATGATCCTCTCTATCATTTTCTATAGTTACCCTGTTCGTCCACCACTCTTACCGAAAAAAAATTGTTTCTTCGTGTCTTTTGACTTTTCTCTTAATGAGGTTTCTTATGAGCCGCAGCAGTTTACTTATTCCGTCTAAAAAGAAGTCAATATCAACACTGTCAAATCAATTTAGAAATTTAGAATTATCATTATGTCTGCCGATGCACTTCTCTACTTTAGTCTTGGTAATTTCACAGCTACCGACCTTTCCCTTTAGTTCATTCCCTTACAATCTTCTGGAACTTCAATATACCACAATTTTTTTTTTTTCAGAAATGATGACCAGATTAGTGATGCACAATCTAAGCTTCGTCCTTATTGACATTTTCTGAAAACCTTGTGTATGTGATTAAAATGTGTTATGATAGTTTTACTCTTGTGTTGCCCCGCGTTCCATGTCTTTCCTGAGTACACACACACACAAACTTAGGCCAATTACCTATAATGTGTGTGTGTGTGTGTGTGTGTGTGTGTGTGAGTGTCTGTTGTAATCGTACATATAAAGGCCTGAGCGTGTTGGCAAAATTTAACGTAAATTCTAATTGGAGTTCAACACTGTTAATGACTCGCGCGCGCAATTTTCATAAAAAAAAAAGTTAACACTTGTTTCGCATTCACATGGATTTCGTGTACACTTTCAAAGAAAGCTACTGAAAAAAGAACTACGTAAATAAGTTTTCTAATTCTTAAAATTATGAAGTTGTCATGCAGGCAGGGTGCACCAGTAACAAGGCATGCCATATTTTTATTTTCGAGCAAATCAACGAAGTTTAAAGGTCAAACCCACATGACAGGTCAGGATGGTACAGCCTATCCTACCATCCACCGGCACAACACCCACCCACCAGCCTACCATTTCAACGTGCGCAAAATCAATACTCCACGCCTTTAAAAGTGGTTCCCTACGAATGACAGCATGATTTTCAGTAACTCACGAACATAATATACGTAATAACTCCAATATAAATATACCCCCATGAATAGAAGCTGATCTAATGTTATCATAAAGATATATAAGCGAGCAGTGCCACTAAGGTCGGGATAGGCACTCGTCCTGGCATCATCACATCTCCACTAGGTAGTTGGCTGGCAACGGAGGCAGCGTCTCAAGAATGATGTTTTCCTCAGTTTTTCACCTTATCCTAATAGTAACAAACATTTCAACACGTGGTACTGACCTTTACATCCTTACTCGTGTTAAGGTAAACGACAACACCAAGCGTCCACACACAGGAAATGAATATGAACAGTTTGCAGTTCCTACGCATGGTATTGAGTGTCAACCTACCACCACGGAGCCACGAGCGACACTGACCCGGCCTGGCGACTGACGGCATCGCCACCAGCACCAGTGCCACCGCCTCCTTCTCCTCCTACTCTTCCCGCCACCGACAACTGAACACAATTAAGCGCATATCTCTGGGTACATGTATTATGTAAGCAAGTACTTCATCTGCAGTGTAACCTAGGAGAATTCTTCAGAAAATTTTCATTCACGAGAGCAACCATCTCCTGATCTACAGGATTTGAAGAGGTTCGGGAAGCCTGTGAAAATAATGTTTTAAGTCGCAGTGTAGCTTTGACATAATTAGATATGATATTGTAACTGTATTATTAAAAATCGTCGAAGAATCTTCAGATGCAAGAATCTGGAGTGATGTTGCACATTCATACCTTTAAAGTCAGTATAAATTGTAGATGTGTTGTGATAATAACTTGCAATGTTTTGATTCTGTCGAGTTGGAAGTTACCAATGTCATCCTTAAGAATATCCTGAGTACTAGCTTGAGATGAGCACAGCTGTCGTTATACAGGACGAGAATACATGTTTACACAACACAGGATCAGATTATTCAATAGGTATGGACATCTTAAGCGTGGTGAGGTAAGATTAGGTGTGCAAGATAAGCCCGACCTTCTGGTTGGAGTGCGAGTCGCCACACCTCTATTAAAACCGCCAATGGTACAATGAAGGGGGAATGAAGCGAGTTTTTTTTATGTTTCATCGTAAAGCTGGAGAGATGTGCTTGTAACTGAAGCTGTACGTTGATTGAAAAGGGTGTTTAATGTGGGAGCTCAAGTGTAGCGTTATTACGAATTACAGAGCTCGGTTGACTTTGGTATCCGTAAATAGCGAAATCTTAAGAAATTTACTGAAAGCCAGAATGGATGCAACGGGACCAATGAAATGTAACCGTAATACTGCTGGGGACTCAGTTAAATAATGAAATTTATGAATTCCTTATGAGTTCTAAATTGTGTAGTGCTTTCCGCTCGACAACAGTGGCGCATCATCGAGTTTGAGATTGTAAATCAAAATCATTATAAATAAGTAAAACTAGTATGCACATTGGTGCTTCTCAAGCTTGCCTTTAAACCTGTCTCATTATAGTATAATTCCACGGTCATTATTTAGTTTATTACAGTTTTTCTCTTGTTGGTTCACTGGTCGTGTTGATAATTCTGTTAGAAGTATTTTCTAACGGTATTGCTACTTTGTTTCTTTTAAAGCTTGTGATCATTACCTCGTAGCTTGTTCCTCTTCTCTTGAAAGGACTTTGAGCTATCAGTGTTTTCTTTTTCATTCATAATTTTTGTAGTTTTCATGAAGTCGTTCCTCTTTCCTCTTCCCCAGTGTGGTTGAGTTAGCTCAATCTTTCTTCATATTACAGGTTTCTTGATTGTGGAATTATTTTAGTAGCTCTTTTTTAGACTTTCTCTAAAGCATCTATATCTCTCCGTGAATAAGGAGATCATGCCTTAACAACATACTCCAAGTGTGGCCTGACATGAATTTTAGATAATCTTAAGAATTACTCCACACACATGTTGAACGAGTATTGTAACAGTCCTACCATTTAATTTGGCTTTTCTCACTAATTCTTGAAATAAAGTTTGTAAATATCATGCCCCTTGTAATCACTACTCCCAGGTCTTTGTCTTGATTAACAGCCATTAAGTTTTTACCAAACAGCTTGTAATCTATATGTACATTACTTTGATCAGAGTGCATTCCCTCACATTTATTTGAATTAGATTCTACTTTCCAAGTTGATGACCAAGTCATTAATCATAATAGATGCTTTTGCATCTAATCTGTCAGTTCTGGTCTTTCAAGGTGAATTCGAAAGAATCTTTTGCTTCCTCATCAAATAGTTATGCCATTGCTTGGTGTAATATCGATAAATCTCTATCATCCTTTTCACAAAATACAGAAGGAGAGTAATTATTCAGCTCCTCAGCAGTCTCCTGGTCTCTTTTGTTTAGAGTTCCATTTTCTTTCTTCAGATTACATATTGGAAATTTTGTTTTTTGTTGTTTCTCTCTTTGTATATTTGAAAGATCCTCTTGACTTGTTTTTCATATCTTTAACCAATCTCTTCTCATAATCACGTTTTATTCTTGTTTCTAGTTTTGTCTCTTTCTTTTGCACATCACTGATATCTCTTTGGTTTTTGACAATGTAGAAATCTGTTCCCAGCTCATCTTTTCTTCTTTATAGCTTGAAAGCACCTTTTAAAACCATCGAGGTATTCCTATATTGTTTATATGCCGTTGAACCATCAAGTTTTTCCTTTATTATTTATATACTGTTAAGCCATGGAGGTTTTCCTTTATTATTTATATCCCTAATTTTTGGCATGTATAGTCTGCTAAACTTTTGCATATGATTTCATTACTATTTTCATTCCAATTAGTTTTCCCAATCCAGCTTTAAGTTCTCTCTCATTCTTGTTTAGTCACCTTTATAATAGCTTTTCTATTTTGGTCTTGAACTGATTATGTGTTGTTAGTTAGTGACATAAAAGCAGTCTTATCCTAATATATACAATAATTTCATTAGTTGAGTGAGTCTCATGGAGCATTATAGGAGTATTTCACTGACTATGGTGCAATCATCTTTGTTTTTGGAGATTTCCCTATTTAGGAAGACATATTTGAGCTTTGAATGTAAGAACTGTTGGCAATTTTGGTTAATTATTTAGAATGGCTCTGCATTGGTATTGGCTTTGAATGTTAACTGATTGTGTTCTTTAATGATAGCATGTTATTTAGATAATACATCAACACTCGTGGAGCTTGATTTGAAGTATGTATTATATTTTAAAGAATGATATGTAAGAAGCCAGTAAGAGTTATGTATATGAGAGAAAATTTTGGCTTAACTAATGTAAGAATATGTAATATGCTTATGAAATATTAATAGAACCTATAGAAACCTCTCCTAGTAGTATGAAAATTAATAATACCTATGAAAGGTTTAAGCAGTAGCCAAAATGATACTAGAAATGTATTCGTTTTTTTAATACTTGATCACTGTTTCCCACATTAGTGAAGTAGCACCAGGAAACAGTTGAAGAAAGATACATCCACTCACATATACTTTTATGGACACACATGTACATATGCTTATATATACATACAGATAAATGTAAATACACATATATACACATGTACATATTCAAACTTGCTCGCCTTCATCCTTTCCTGACACCACCCTGCCCCAAAGGAAACACACAAAATCCAGTAACCTGGGGACCTGGCCATTACCAAACAACAGAAAATGTTGGAAAACAGAAATTGACCCCTTTAAAAGCCCTTGGGTGAACACTCTTACCAGTTACTGTCAGCATGGTTTTACGTGTTCTTGAAGCACTGCTGCTGCCAGGAATTATTTCCCTATCTTTGGCATCCTTACCTCCAAATGGAGACTCCTTAATATTTTGGGTAAGGGTTTTTCATAACCTATGGCACCAATACAGGGCAGATTCGTCAGCATTATAGACTTGTTCTGGGGCTGTAGAAAATGAACAGGACTGTTAATCATCTCAGATGCAGTGTAAACAGATTTTGGATCCTTAGTGCTGCTAACAATAATGCCCTTGTGGCAGATCCACAAACTATTGGCAGCAGATTCAAAACTTGTCAGTCCATGGGAGTTTCCGGAGCACAGAACACTGGTTTAGAGACGTACAACCTGTAAAAGAATAAGAATAGAATTTTAAGCCAGAAAAACAAAGCAGAAATTCCAGTATGTGATTCTAATCTTTTGAATATTTGAAACCAACAATAAGGCTGCCACTTTGCATGTACAGGAAACCACTGTGCTGCTTTAGCTTGGAACTAACCTTGCCAGAACATTGTCCGTTCGTTTAATGACACTTGATGGATTGTGTTGGTTGTTTAGGTTAGGTTTTCAAGTGCAGTTAGTGAGATTTTACTTAAGGTTCTTGTGTAGCTTTTTTAACTTTTTTTACATGAACTTTGGTTGCTCTGCTGCTGTATTTCACAGTGTTCAGTCAGTATCAAACTGATTTAGAAACTTGAAGGTTTTTACCCGGTAGCCCTCTGGTCTTCTCTATTCTATGTTTGTTGTATTTATTATATTTATTTTCATGCTGCTAAGCCTCTTTTATTGAAGCATCATCTTTAGTTGCCATATGCTGGACTCACCCACTTACATTTTCATGCTTCTTTAACCCATATACTTTGGTTGGGTTATATACGTTGCATAATGTTTTGTTTTTTCTTTTTTTGTTTGTTAATAGTTCTTGAATCAGCAAAAATATCTTTTCATTTGCTTGAAGTGGTGTACAAAGTATTGTTTCCAGACTCTATAGCCTAAAAGTTTTCCATATAGTGGTCAGTACCTGTGGAGATATCAAAGAAACCGTTTGAAGATCAGCTTCCTCTTGTTAAGTGATAATATTTGAAGCTGTGTCAATCTTAACAAGGTGATACATATTACTGATTGAAATTCACATTAATCATGTGTGTTTGCAATTAAATTACTTACAGAGATACCACAAATCTCAATTTGTATGGCTGAAAATATTCCTGGAGTACATCATATGCCTGGCTGTAAAGCAACAATTTCCAGTATGAGGAAGTTTAGGGCTTTTGATTTGATTAACAGACCTGGCAGTTCAGGGTGATATTTCAAGGTTCAAGATGACCACCTTACAGAGCATCCACTATACCCAAGAGTTAAACATTGCACAGCCAGCTTGGACTTAAAAAAGGCCTACTGGCATTACTTACTCTTATTTGTGGATATTTTTGCCACTCCGTTGGTGCATAGACAAGACAGTTCAAAGTGATGCCTTTTCAGATTATGCATAGCTCCACTTTTCTTCAGATTCAAAGAGGAATGTGCCAGATTAGACCTTGAAGCTGTGGACACCTTATACATGACTAGATATAGATCAGAACACTCAGACTGGCCATATTTGTCTCTTAAGGGACAAGCTTGGGTTTACATAGGTGCTACTATTGCCTGAAGACCCCAGGTGTTGCTATATCAACAACAGCCAGAGCAATTTTGGGGAAAATTCCTTTAAGCAGGCTTGTGGTGAAGCTTCAGGCCAAAAAGGGTTACTTTCTGAGTAAACTGATTCTTTCCAGGCTTTAGGAGAGATTTCCCAAAGAATTTTTCTGATCTGTAGTTTGGTGGACATATATCAAGAATCACAAAATCCCAGCCGCATAGACCCTCAATAATGGTTTGGATGGTTCACTTTGAATTAAGTGTTGGGCTGTACATCTTTCAGAAGGTCGTTCAATTGAGGTGCCTTTGGCTGGGGTAAAGAAGTCTTGTTTTTTCAGCATTAAAGAGCTGTTGGTCCCTTGGTTGTTTTACCCACCCAATCATCTTGTGGAAGTTTCCTCACAGGCCAGCAGGAACTTTCAGAGGTCTTAGACCTTATATAGTCATGCAGTTTTTCTAGCAGTTGAGCTCCTCAGCATCTTCTGATATACCCTTTACCGATGACTCTAGTCCTCATAACCTCAGGCTCATGGAGGAGAGTTAGTGAATTTCATACAATATTATGTATTGTCACAAGATCGTTTTGTCTTTAATGGCAGCCTTTTATGAATTCAGATAAAACCAAGTCACCTTTCTGACTAAGAATTGAATTATTGAATGTAGAAATGAAAATTTTTTATCCTTTTTATTTTTCATGAAGAGAACATCATGCCTTATGCCTAGATGATTCTCACAGAGATCTCTTGGACTTGACCAGAGGATGCCCTAGTGACCATTTATTTGTATCTCCTAGTACTTGAAAACCCCTCTCTGGAAGATTGCCTCTATATGGATGAAGAAAACTTTTTATTGGCCTGACCTGGGCTTCCCATTAGAACACATGATGCATATGATATGATCTTTATCTTGGGTTTCATCACAAAACATTTGTTGAAAAAACTCAAGGAAAGGTTTTTGGCACATTTCCACTTTTTGTTAGGTGGTACTTTAGATTTGAATCTACACTCAGGTTCACCACTGCTTGTGTTTATTTTTGCTTTGGGTGTAGTCTTATTTGAAAGTTTTCCTCTTAGGTATGTTTTCATGCTTGCAGATCAGGCTGCAGAGGAGAGACATATAGGTTTAGAAAATTGAAAAGAACTTTTTGAAAAAATTGGGTGTATATTTTGAAGAGTATAAAGTTAGAAATGATAAAGTTTGAGTAAGATGATAGTACATAGACACTTTTAAGGCAACTAGAAATGCATTAGATCCCTAGAAGAAGGGGTTGTTCCAAAGATCTAGGTAAGAGCAAATGTTGTGCCTATATTTCAGAGAGGTTATAAGGAAGTTACTGAATTATGGGCCAGTCTTGCCAAGAAGTGTTTTTTTTGTAAAAGGCTGAAAAAAATTTCAGAAAGCAGGTGAACAAGTATAGGACTTGCAAAAGAGAAACAATCTAACTAGAGGCACCATGGTCATGCATAACCAGTCTTGTAGACTGTGTGTTCTTGGACTACTGGAAAGCCTTTGAAACTGAACCCTATTAGAGATTGATAAAGAAGCTATAGCCATAGGCAGGAACAAGAGGAAGACTCTTTCTCTTGATAGAAGATTACGTCCATGAAAAGGAGCAAAGGATATAGGTAAGATGGGCATCCATGAAGTGGGTTGGGGCCTCAAATGACATACTTCAGGGCTCGATCTTGGGCCCACTGCTATTCTTGATTTATATAAATGATTTGCATGATTAACTGGACTCTCACTAAACCCAGTGTAGATGTCAAGGTCATGAAAGAAATGAGGAATGATAATGATTGCTTCACCTTACAGTGTAACCTGGATAAACTCTATAGCTGGTCAGATAGATAGATGATGAGATTCAGGCCAAGTTAGTGAAAGGTAATAAGGATGGAAAAGTGAAAGAAAGCCTTAATGTAATTATTACTTAGTGGGACATATTTTTCTGGAATCTGTGCGTGAAAGATTTCTGGGGTCAACATTATGCTGTATGTTGCCGGAGGTGCATACCAGAACTGTGGAAGAGGTGAACTGTCTCATGGCAAATATTAGATATTGCACTCAGTTTTATGGATGAGGATACATTCAGGTAATCATTCACAGTTTTTATGAGACCAAAACTGGATTATGCCTCACAATCCTTGTCATCACATGTAAAGAAGCACAATGATCTGATGAAGACGGTACAGCCAAGATGATTTAGTACCTTCATCAAGAACACGGAGCTACATTGAAGGGCTGCAGGCTGCAAACTGGGCAAATCTTATGGCAGCCTTCAAGTCTTTAAATCACCTTGTAAAATGGTTGTCAGAAAGGATGTTTAGAAATACTGGTTAAGTGTAAGTGTGTTGGATAGTTAGAATGAACTAACCAAGGATATGGTGAATGACAGCAGCTTACAGAGGTTTAAGAGGCCATGTATGTATTCTATGATAAGGTAATTACATAGGAAAAAAGGATATGAATTGAATTACCAAACAGGTGTCCTTGAGAAAGGCAATTGGGTGAACTTACAGAAAGTCAAGGGCACAGTTTGAAGCTTATTAACCATGGGCTGATTGTGGTACTATATGAAAATGGCTGTTCAGTTGTAGTTGTTACATTTTGCCTTTTTGTTTTGATCAATAAGTTTTTTCTAATGCAATTAGCATGAAACTGCTTCTTAGAGCACTCATACTTAGATATTTGTCTTCTGCTAGTGAATTTTGATACCTCACTAAAGACACTTAGAGCTGTATCATTCACTTCTTTTAATATTAGTGCACACTTCCGTTTTCTATCTGTTCATTAGCCCATAATTTTACTGTCATATTGAAAGATTACCCCCAAAATATTCTAGTTAGTTCATGTGATGGGTTTACTAATGTATCATTGTGAAGTAGGTATACTGTATGAACGAACTTGAAAGATGAATGTATTGCACTTGAAATATTTCAGGTGAAAGCTTTTAGTTTACCCATCATTGATGAGAGCTTTGGAGTGATAACTAATTATATTAAGACTTAAAAATGAAATTATTCTGACACTGATGGCTCATCTAAGGTTCAAGCCTCCCTACTCAAGTAAGCTGTCTATTTGAGATATTTCTTACTTGCCAGTATTTGGTAAACAGATGAAAAATTTCATGTTTTGAAGGTAGAAGGACGGAGGGAGAGAATACAGTCATGATATATATAATTCCTTGAGGTAGCTGTTGAAATTTGTTGCTTGTGATGGAGAGAATCTGCTTGACTGCTCTTTTTATGTATCAGGACAAGGCATATGGAATACTGATTGATTAGTCAATTGGTTTATTATATGATATTATATGAAAGGCGTGCAAGGTATAGAGTGAATCGGAACAATGGTATACCGGGGTCAACGTGCTGTCAGTGGATTCAACCAGGGCATGTGAAGCGTTTGGGGTAAACCATGGAAAGTTCTGTGGAGCCTGGACGTGGAAAGGGAGCTGTGGTTTCGGTGCATTATACATGACAGCTAGAGACTGAGTGTGAACGAATGTGGCCTTTGTTG